>JAAGNO010028620.1:0-14020 GCA_033439905.1 Ceryle rudis | reverse complement strand
AAAACTAACTTATCCCAAATATTTATCCCAAGAATTGTTATGTCATAAAGACCTTAAACCAAGCATTTCAAAAATAGAAGCTACCTGAAACAGGGAAGTGATATTCCCATAAAATGACGAGGTGCCCAGTGTATTTCAACATACTCTTGTACAAGATACTTTGTGTCAAGTACAGAAATACAGGCAAAATTAGAGTATAATACAATTTTTACTAATGGCAAACAACACTCCTAACTTTAATCTGCTAGCTTCTGGACCTAGCAGATACTGTGGAGGTGGCAATGAAACAGCAAAACAGGTCATATTAAGTACTGAATTTACTGTAAATACATAGGGCTTAAAAACCACAACATCCTGTTTGTTGGGTGAAATAAAGTCTAGACATTGGAGGCCTTCTGGGCACTGGCTGCCTGAGATGGCTTCTTCTGAAAGCAGAGGCCACGTCTGTCCGTGTTGGTGAGGACACATCAATCACCAGGCATTTTGGCTCAGCTTTTAAGAATACACTGGCTGTGTTGTGTAGCAATTGCCACCACCACACAACACACCAGCCAGTACAGTACCAGCCACATCCCTATTGCAGCCCAGCAATTCTCAAACCAGCTTCAAATAATGCACACTATAGTGACAGAGCAGAAGACCCAACAGTTTGGTTCCCCCTCAAAAGAGTGAGATCAGTGATAGGCAGCAAATGCCACTCAAACATCTGAATAACTCTTCCTGCATAAGCACATAATCTATTAAAAACAAACAAAAAAGCCAACAACTTTTTTTCAGGCAGTAACAATACTGGAAATTTGGAATTCTCCTCAGTAATTTCTTCTTTCTCCCATTGAAAGCACCCTGCAGTCAAGCCCTGCCACAGGACTTGGGGTAGGACAACTCTTCCATTCACCAGCATGAAGACAAAGGCTGCAAAGTGTCACTCTGTCCACTGCCCAAAGGTGGAGACTTAACACGTTTTTCAGACCATTGTATCAGAGAGATTATTGATGTTTCTAAATATCTAAAAGGCAGGTGCCAAGAGGATGGGGGCAGTCTCTGTTCAGTGGTGCTCAGTGATAAGACAAGGGACAATAGGCACTAACTAGAACACAGGAAGTTCCACCTAAAGCTAAGGAAAAAAAAACTCCAGAGCACTGGAACAGGCTCCCCAGGGAGGTTGTGGAGTCTCCTTCTCTGGAGACATTCAAAACCTGCCTGGATGCGTTCCTGTGCAACCTGCTCTGGCAGGAGGATTAAACTAGATGATCCCCAGAGGTCCTTTCCAACCCCTACCACTATGCAATTCCGAGATACTTACATTACGATTTGTTTCATCTGTCTTGCCAAACAGCTCCATGCTTTTACATTTTCCTTCCAGCCAGCATAATCCAAGGCTGAAAAAATAACCTCTAGTCCCAACTGACGTTTTTTTCTTTTCTCTGGAGAAAGATTAGGCTGATTAATAAATAACTTAGATCAGGCTGAACTCATTAGTAAGCAACAAGTGAAATGCAGTTCTCCACCCTGCCTCCCCAAATGCTGCTACTGTCCCTATTTCTGCGGGTTCCTCCCATTACCTTCTGTCTCTTCCAAGAGATAAAGTTAAGGAATGCTTCCTGGCTCTAGAGCACAACTCACACTAGAGACACTCTGTCCCTACTCCTATCCTGCTAAAAAACCTGCTGACTCAAAAGGCACACAGAGGACCTCTTGACTATCCCACACTGCCTTGCTTGCAATAGCTGCTGTTCCAAAGCTGCTCACTAATCAATGCTTCCAACTGGCACTATCATTCCACGCGTTATTCCCATGGGAAGGGAACTCGGTGCCTCCAGAACACTTCAAATCCTGTAGATGCCACAAAAACATAAAATCTGTGACTGATATGAATAAAACAGATATTTCACATCAGTAGTTATGTATCAGCAGAGTTCTTAAAATAATGTCTTCTTCAAAAATCAGATTGTCTACGTTAGCTATGAAAAGTTCTGTTTATGCATGACACGTTTACAAAAAAGGGAGGTTTCAGCCGGAGGTTGTTTTTTCCCCCCTCTCAAAGAGGGAAAGGGGAAGAAAACAACCTTGGTTCAAAGATGTTTCACCAGTTTGCTGACTTGCTGGAACATACTAGGTCACAAGAAGACAGACAGCTTGGAATGCAATTGATCAGGATGGAAAAACAGTCTCTAAATTGTAGAGCTTTTCTACTAGCCTGAAGAGAAAACTTGATTGAAGAGGAAGATGATTTTTTTCTGTGATCAGTAACAATGAATTAAAGCATAGATTCTAAAGCAATTACCCCAGAAAAGAAGGGGACCCCAAAAAGGGAATGGAGACCCTGACATTCAGGGTATAGGGCACCTCAAAAAATGTAGTTATTTTTGAGATCCTTGCTGTGCCTTATCACAGTTTTCTTTGATCAGCCTTTAGAATAAGAAAGGTATTTGTTCACAAAAGCTCATAAATGCCTGCCCACACATCCAACTTAAAGGTTCCTGTTACAGGAAAGATGGAATTTGGGGTAGGTTGCTTTTTTTTCCTTAACAAAACTATTTCCAAGAGCAGAAAGAAGGCTGCAGAATAGTTTCAGAATGTTATTCTAGATTAACATAAAAGACCAAAGACGTTTAAAGACTTACTTGATTTTTGAAGCATGGCATTAAAATCTATCATTAGTTCATGAGAAGGAACAATATCATGCAAGATCTGAAAAATAAAAATAAAATCACAGAACCCAGATACATTATTTTAATGTGAAAACTTTTGAAGACTTCTAGCCGATCAAAAGCAGCACAGGCTTCAGAGTTTTGGGTGTTTTAGGAAAACTAAGCAACCTGGAACCTTAGTGCCTTGATATGAAAAATATGTATCAGGCCCATTTTGCCCATCTGCGATGCCACGGCTCTGACATGCCACAGCTCTGTGACAATGCATGAAATACATTGATGGCTGCTGAAAAATACTGCATGTGACAAATACAACATTCTCAAGGAAAAGCCCAAATCCATATCCAGTACGCCCTTTATAGAAAGCAACATCATTTCCTTCCCTTCCCAGGCCAGTTTTAGCACACCTGTCTACTGCTCTGCACATTGGATCACAGTTTCTGGACCTATCAGTTCTCTATTTGTCACTATCTTGTAAGAGACTAGTGTCTAAAGCCACTGCTAAAAAGCACTAAGAATATCAGATTTGATACATATATGCTACAATTTAAAAGTCTAAACTTTATGAAGTAGTCTTAAAACATCTGCTCTAATGAAAGCACATTGGTGCCATCAAGTGGCAAAACAGACTGCAAAACAGTGTTTGCAAGAAGCTACCAAGATCAAAGAGCAAGGGCAAGAGAAGCCGGAACTTAAAAGCAACTATATAAAAGATTAATAAAGCAAGGCATTGTCTGCCAACAGCCAGCAAAATTAACTTCCATTTTAGCTAAAATGCACAGCTCATTGAAAACAAGTAGAAAAACTAATTGCTAGACAAGAGAAATACGTGAAAGAGCAAGCATCTAGTAATTTCTTCAATATTGTAAAGATCAAACTGTAGCAGAAATCTATGCATGCCATGTACAGGACTGCAAACACAGACTTTTGGAACCATGTTTACATGTTCTCTGAGCTGGTTTACTGACTTTAAGAAGATATACAATGTATCATTTAAAAGCAAAACCAAAACAAATCAACACAACTATTTCAAAGACAGTAAAGGATACACTGTTTGCTCCACCACTAGCATCCCTCCCACTAACTTTCCTCTAACCCTCTGTTTTCCCCAAAGAATATAACAGGAGTTCAACTGAACCAAACTGTCAGACCACCATGCAACATGAATGACCACAGACCACATATATTAAATACTATCTACCTTCAGTGCAGATATGAGTGATTTCTTTGATTCACCATGTCTCTTCAGGAACTCATAGAGGTAAACATGAGCATTGGGATTAGCAGGAAACTTCGAGTTGTAGGCATATTCATTTAATACTTGGCGGGCTTCATTGTGGTCTCCGTAGAATTCCAACAACTAAGAGAAGTCAAGTCTGTCATTAGTTAGCCACATATTAGCAATCAAACTCTTATAACTGATTTTGGGTTGCCATAGAACTATCCAACAGCATGGTCTGCATCGGAGAGTGCAGCAGATTAGGTAACGCTAGGACTAGCGTATTTTCATTTTACTGACTACTCTCACTAACACAAGACAAAAATTCACAAAGAAGCCACTAAAGGGGACAATTCCTTTAACACTTAACGGACAAAGAACTACCAGCACACTCTTCTAGAGAGGGAGACTGAAACAGCCTGCCATGTCTTTCAAGAGGGAATTCAATGAAAGAACTTGACAGCTGTCAGCACCGAGCAAAATTCTGTAAGATGTGCTTAGAGAAGTCAGAGCTTATCAACATTTACAAAAAGTAAAAAATTTCAAAGAGAATTTAAGATCAACTTTATTTCTTAATTACAAATTCTAAGTAGTTATTTAAAAAAAATCCAAACCAAAGCAGAGGCACTGCGCATTTTGTGTCTTTAACATTTAGCATATCCAGAAAAACACTGCCATGTCAAAAAGAGAGGACATGTTTTCAGGAATTTAAACAAAGCAACTGTCCTCCAAATTCTTTACTAGCACCATGAAAACAAAATATGCAAGTTGTTTGTCTATTTCCTTTTCTCAGCAATGCACAGATCAAGTTCTTTCTGTACTCTGTGCAGGCTCTACAGTTCTACCAGGAGTAAACTATGTTCTAAATCAAAGTCAGTGATATATGCATACAGATGTGTTACTTCTAAAATACTTCACTGTCACCCACACACATCAAAAAAATCTGCAGACAGACATATTAATGACAATTAGTCAGGGAAACCCAAGAGGAAGGTATCTGTAAAACATGCCCTTACATCCACATAGCACTTCACAAAGAGATCCCAGACTCCAGGTACTTTAATAATCTCCTTTAAATTCACTGCTGCCTTCCGAAAGCAACTGTGCATTTCGTGTTCAACAGACAAGTCATCAAATCCATCCTGACCTACCAAAACATGAAGGAATGCCACAAAGTTAGCTCTACTAATTAAAAGGGATCTTAGCAGAAATGATGCACCTAATAGATAATCAAATTTTGCTAAGCAAGGACTCCAGTCGGTGAGTGTTTAAGAAGACAGGCCTCAGTCTCCTCAGTATTGAAATAAGAAATTTCACATTCAAATTTATTACTATCATCCAATTTCAACTTACGAGGCACAATGGACAGCATTCCAAGACAAGATTCTACCAGTAAAGTCCATAAACCAAAGTCAACACTTAGCTGTCAAAGAAACAAGCAGAAATCCAGAGCAACTGATAATACACAGCCAGCACGTATATACAGAATTCGATGCCACGCACAAGTAGTAACTTACATACCTTTAAAGAAACTGAAATTCAAGCAAGTTTGGGGGGCTTTTGCTAGAACTCAAAGTTCTATCAGCAGTCAAGCACTTACAGACCTATTAAGCCACCACTATAAGTGAACACATTCTTTTGATCATTATTTTAGGTGACGATGGCTGGATATAAAAATTGTGATTCGGGGGAGAATAAGTTTCATAACAGCATTTCAGGACACTTCAGAAGAGCACAGGTCAGTGTACAATTTTGGCATTACCAGAATTACTGATACAGAATTATGTACCACCCATACCATCAAATGTTTAAGTCTAGTAAAGGAAAAGGTGTCATTGCCAACCACGGTGTCTGCACGAGCAAGTTGAACTTTACAGCTCAATACAAAAACACTCACCATGCTCTAACAGAATGTTCTTCTGCTTAGACCAGTTATAGTAGTCCAACAGTCCCCTGTAAGCCTGAATCAGCTTCATTTCTTTATCCTGAATGACTGTTTGTTCTCCAAACCTCCAGCTTTCTGCTAGAGACAGGTTTTGGTAAGCTTCATCTATTAGTCCATTACAAAGGAGATGAAAGGCATGCTCTAAGCAAACCTGCAATTCAAACAGCCCATACCACAGCATTTCACATTAGAGACAGAGAGATTCACAGCAAAACAGCAAAGTCCTACACAGACGTGCAGGGAAAGAAGAGACTCAGTACTAACATGCATAGAAAATATTGCAAACACATTAAGGTATTTTAATTAGAAGAGCATTTTACACATATTCTTTTATCCAAACAGTATCTTTACAAGGAATTTTGCAGAAAAATGCAGGAATGAGAGAATATAAGTGTCACTGAGGGCAGGGAGATGAGCCAAGAACCCAAGCAATTTTTTCTGTCTGAAGATGCTGGAGAAACATTAGTAATTAAAAGCATATCCCCTATACAAAGATATATCCCTGGGAAGGGAAAGGGCTGAAGCTCTTCAAAGCTGTGGGGCAGAAAGTCACCCATCAGTGGTACTTATCAAGGCAGCAGAAAGCAGTTGTCTCAAAAACATGCTTGCCATTAAGAAGTGCTGGACCTATTTAAGGTGATTGGGAAATTACTTGAGGAAATGCAGTTGAGTTACATTTGTTGATTTTTCATTTGGCTACCCACCTACAGGTCACCTGAAAGAGGGATGTCCTACCACCCTATCACATTGATTAGGCACTGGATAGAAGTCTAAACCTTCAGTTAGCTCTAGTAAACTCTTGTACAAAATTTCTGCTGAAGGCTTTGAACAAATATAACAGAATGAAAGACAGAAGCAGCATTATCAAACCAAACCAATATAGGTTTGAACGAGTGACAGGAAAAGACAACTACAGCTTGGTGACACAGGGATCCACAGTATAAAGCCTACTGTTTTATAGTCAGATTAGTTGCTCAAAAAGTGGGTGGGTAACGATGGCAGAATTTAAGTCCAACTGTTTAGTCAGGAGCACAGTGGCCAAACTAAGGACAGGAAACAAAACTTGTCAGGTGTTAATGTGTAATTAGATGATACTGAGGCAGGCATGAAAAATAATTTAACTGTTTCAAATTCAAATATTAATTAAAAGATCTTAATCAAATACAATTGTAATGATTCTCATCAAATATATAGACCAAACCAGATATAGTTAGGTAGAGAATAACCCTTAAAATATCATGCAATTAGTAACTCAGATGTTTGGGTTTTGTGGTTTTGTTTTTCACTGTTGTCAGAAATACATTTCTGAATCTACTAAGTGTTCAGGTAAACATGGAAAATTACTGAGACTGCAGTAAGTACACTTACCTTCAAATACCGTTTTATTCCTAAAGTTTTCATCTGTTCTATGAAAGAGTTGAACTCTTTCATACTGCCACGGGAATGATGGCACAAAATTTCAGTTCCTATTCTCCAAATTATCTATCAATGGGGAAAAAGAGATTCAAATATAACCTTAGTACAAAAATGGCAACAGTCAGCATATATATCCTCTTACCCAACTTATAGTTACTGCAACAGATGAAAAAAATGCACATTTGAAATATGAATAAAAAACTAATACTATTGTCTACTGCTACAGCAGCCTACATATTCATCTAGTAAGACTTTTACAATCATAGAATGTATTGGATTGGAAGGGACCTCTAAAGGTCATCTAGTCCAACCCCCCTGCAATAAGCAGGGACATCTCCAACTAGGTCATCATTCAATGGGTGCTTCATAATCGCTCATTAGAAATGCAGCACTTCAACAAAACTTATGAAAATGGCATTTGTCAGAAGGTTCCCCCTCCTGTTATTGAAAAAATGTTTTCCTTTGATATGATCCTACTGAGACACAAAATATACATGATACTTGAACTTAGTAATAAAGATTACTTCCAGTTAGACGTAGCATCCCATCTACACGCACTTGTTTTCAAGGTCTGCCTATGCAACATACCCAGATATTCCAGCCGGCAGGCCATATTCAATTACTTCATTTATTTAACAGCTCTGATCCCTTTCCTCCTGCTTCTCTCTCAGCACCTGCCAGGAGTTTTGCTACTACTGGAGAAGCTAGTAACAACCTAAATAGGCCGCTAACTTTCTAACAGATTCTGACCGATGGTGTGACCGTGGCAGCACATTTACTGCTTTACAATTTTAGAAGACTCCTCTAAGATGATTTTTCATAGCTGCACTCCTGAGGGAATTCACTTATACCAAGCCAAGTTCTCATCTGCTGTGTCAAGAGCCTAAATTTAAAAAAAAAAAAAAAAAAAAAGCCAAAAAAACAACAAAACCCCATAAAAGCAGCTTGTAATCCCAGAAAACCTTTCAGGAACACTGAGAACTTTGTCAGGAGAAACATCAGATGGCACTTAAGATTCTCAGCACCCCTGAAAGGGAGATCTCAGCAGAATTTAAGCTCCAGCAAGATTGGTTAAAACCACAGCAGAGGCACAGCCTGTGCAGAGAGACTCCTGATTCACGAGTGGTAGTTCTCAAGGCAGCGCGCTATACCATAATGAGCTCTGCTGTACTTTCTGCAGCCTGACATCCAAGAGTTTCTGTATCAGCACCCACACAGTCATCTGTTTGGTTGTAGAAGCTTCAATGTGAAAGTTGCCTGACTTTTCAGGTCTTACCTATCATACCTCAAGCCTGTGATTAGTTAATTGAGATAAATGATGGTCCTGAAGTATTACAGATGCTTCTTGCAAGTACATTGTAAACTGCAAAAGAACTCTGATCAGAGACATTGACTTACCTCTGACGGACTCACATACTCTCTAGAAAAGTCCTTCTCTAGTGACTCAACGTAGAAGGTAAAGAACTCTGCAGCCCTCTTCCACTGCTTTTGCAGCATGGCATCCTGAATGTAACTTAAACACACTTCCTTACTCTTCTTGAAGTTTAATTTGTGTTCATGGGAAGATGCTAAACAAACAAAACAAAAAAAAATCAACTAAGCCCACAGCTGTCACAGCCCTTATTTAGCTAACAAGTTGCTGACCATTTCAGTATCTCTTTTACATGATCTTTCTCAGACACTACAGAGAATCATCTTAAGCTATGTGGTTTTGAAATTAAGCATACCTACTTGTCTGCAAGGACGGAAGACTACGGCAAAAGTTGGAAATAAAATCTGAAATGGCATTTTCCACAAGGAGCATACAGCTGCAGACACTTGAAACAATGAAAAGCTAATTACTACCCACTACTGCCCTAACTAGAATTAGAAGGCCACAATGCTTTGATAACTTCACAGTACCTTGTCACATTTTGAGGACAACTCTCTTCCCTTACTAATTATCAATTAAGTTTGTGACCCCACCATGCTGAAGATTTGCATATGCACAAACACACCATTGCAGTACCAAAAGCTAAGCGATTTCCAATAAAAATGAAGATAAATGTAAACAATTATTGTCTGCTGAGTACAAAACTGGAATGAGTCCCCTTATCCTTTCTACTTGGACACTGGTTCAACTCCTGTTACAGCACAAACCTGAAACATCATTTCCACATCTGTTTAAAGCTCACAGCTGTATACCACAGTCTAACATGCCCCTCCAGCAATGCTCAAGCCGTAAGAGCATTCTACAAAGGACATGCAGAGCTCACCAAACCACCACCCGCCTGGATGCTGTAGGCAAAGTAAAAGCTTAAAACACTGGCCAGAGGCAGTTTTATTACAGCACACTCTACAGAATTACCTCTAACCAACCTACCTATAGGTCGAGTATTCACACCTATTTCTAACCTCAATGTTTCCAAGTAGTAAGAAAATAGAAGCCACAGAAAGCACCACAAGTTTAAATACAGCAAGGACCATGGCTACTGTAGGCAAGGCATACCAAGCAAGATGCTGAGAAGTCACCTGATACGGACAGAATCGATGTGAAGTGTTTCACTACAAAGCTACTTTGAAACAATTCCTCCAGAGGTTTGGGGGTCACCTGCACCCACAACGCTTTCGTTACCAGCCACCTCACCGGCCCTTCTTTTACTCGCAGCGTACGCACCGCCCTCAGTCTCCCCGCGCTGCCAAGCCGACCGGGAGCGGCGCTGAGGTCACCGGGAACCCCCATCGCCCCCTCGGCGGGAGGCTGGCGGCAAGCCGCGAAGGGAGACCGGGTGCGCGGGGTACAGCGGCGGCGGCCCTCCCGTAAGCAGGGTTCCTCCCTCAGGGCCGGAAGGCGGGGGGAAAGGGAACGAAGCCGCAGCGGCAGCACGAGGACGAGCGAGAGCCACCAGGACGGCGCTCGCCGCCGGTCATGCTCCGCCCTTACCCGGTTTGTAGAGGTACGAGTGGAGACAGGGCAGGTGCAGGGCCGGCAGCAGGGCGCTCCCCGCCTGCGCAGCAGGGCGCTTCGCCACCGCCGCCACCACCTCTTCCTCCTCCTCCAGGAAGCTGTCCATGGCGCCGCGGGCCGACCGTGACTCCCGCGTTACGGGCGCTTCACCGCCTGCGGCTGCAGCGAGCAAGGACCATCATGAGCCCGGGGAGGGGGGGGAAGGGAAGGATGGATCTCGCTGCGGGGAGACCTCTCGAGCCTCTCTAAGCTAAGGCAGCCAAACCGAGCTCCGGCACCCGGCCATTCGGTAGGAGAGGCAGCCTCAGCCGGTACGCGGTGTGACAGCCACCGCCCCCTCACGCTAGCAGACGGACAGGCTGGCAACGCGCATGCGCCATCGCAGGAGCAAGATGGCGCGGCTGCTGCCATGATAGAAAACGGAGAAAGACTCTCCGCATGCGCACCGAGGAAGCCGGGCGACGCCGTGGCCGCCATGATGGTAGAGGCACTTTGCGGGGCGTGGTGTGGTGGTTACATGAGTGGCGGCTGTGAGGGAGGAGGTCCGGCCTCTGCCTCCGCTTTAGCCTTAAAAAAAACAAACAAAAAGCCACCAAACAAACGTGGTGTCAGAGCGTTGCTTTCAGCCGTGACTAATGCGGTGATTGCTCTAAAAAAATAGGATTAACTGGGTCTTCTTGTCATGTTTTCCATTAGCTTTACTGGCACTTTTATACTTCTTATAATTTAGAACATTGTGTTTTACAGAAGGATTCCAAGATGAAATCTTGTGCCTTGTAGAGCAGTAATGTTGCCTGTGCTCCTACAGAGTGCCTGCATTCTGTGCAGCTGTCTGCCTCAGCCACAGGATATGGTTTATAAAAATTTGTGCTGGAACTTGTTTCTTTAAATCACCTTTGGCAACTGACTTGGCTGTGGAGTGTTTGGTACATGTGAAGTCCAGTTTTCCAAGTACAGGGGTTTTTTTTTCAGAGCAGCTCTGCATTTTAGGGTGAATCAATAATAAACTGGCTAAAATTAAAGGTTCATGTAATCCAGTACCCTGATTCAACTGTGGTCAATAACAAGTGTCAGGGGAAGAGTACAAGGCAGAGCAGTTGTTTGTGGCATCTAAACGTTTAACCTTAGTATCATACCTTAATATGGCATGTAATCTGTGGGGGTAACAGAAGTCTCCCTTTACTTTTTTTTTTTTTTTTTTTTTAATCCTATGTTCGTCCAATATATCACCAGCATTTCAGTTTATAAGTATTCTGTATTAAGTGATCATTAACTTGACTAACTTGACCATAAACTGTTATGTAGCACCACTTCTTTAACAGTGTCATTGTCAGTCCTTCATAATTTGTACCTTGTGTGAGCGACTCACTGATCATTGGTGTTCCCCAAGCGTAGTGGTGCTCCCTGCATTTCTGATCCTTTCTTAGGTCAGTGCCCTAATTTCCCTATCCAGTTCATCTCACTTTATTTCTCAAAAGTTCTTATCTTTGCTTAGAAGCATGTTTACATTCAGCTTGTTATTTTTACCTTCCTGTGTCATGCACGAGTGAGAGTCTTTGCTGATTCTTATGTAAACTTAGCCAATTGATCTCATTAATGGGTATTAGTTATTTTAGTGCAGGAGAGTTGGGAGAACTTATTTGTGACCGTGGACTCATACAAAATGTTAGATTCCTCAGATATAGCAGGACTGCTTTCATACTAGAATATATCTGTTTCCAATACTGGAGTTGAAGACTGAAGGAAATTTTGCCTGAAATATCTAAATTGAACTAAGTGAAATATTTCTCTGTTATGTCATATGTTGGGGAAAGCTGGGTATGTTAATAATGAAATACTTGAAATTGTAGGGAATACTGAACGATTGCAGTGGTAAACTTCTGTATACATATTGACTGGGAGCTACTCATTGCACAATAAAGGCAATGACTTGTGCAACGGCTATGTAATGTTTCTCTTCACATCTCCCTTTCTTGCCCTTGTCTTTATGACCGCAGTCACTATTACCTTTTATGTTCGTCTTTTAATAAAGATAAGCTTGATAACCTCCTACTGATGGGACATTACCAAACAGCTCAGTCTTCAGAAGCAATTGAACCTAAAGATCGGGCTGGGTATTAA
Organism: Ceryle rudis; assembly: GCA_033439905.1. Taxonomy (NCBI): domain Eukaryota; kingdom Metazoa; phylum Chordata; class Aves; order Coraciiformes; family Cerylidae; genus Ceryle; species Ceryle rudis. The sequence continues at coordinate 1,721 of JAAGNO010028620.1, read as the reverse complement.
GGCCCAAGAAATGTTAATGTCAAGGGAAAAATGACTTGTTTTTCATTTGTACAGTCATCATAAAACATTACTGAATATATTTACTTCCATATTGTAAATTGTGATAAAATTGACCTCTACATTTTATGAATTAAACTTTCTTAGAGATTTTTTTAAGCCCATATCAGCAATGGCAAATAGGCATCGCCTCATTTACAGGATGTGAAATACAAAAACATCAACAAAATTCCAGGGGGGCTGCTAGCAATGCTGCGTGCTACAGCCACGATACTGCATTGGGCTCTGGGTGAATGACTTGTTGCATTCCTATAGCATGTGGATGTTTCCTTAACTTCAGGAAGGGATGGGCTGGGCTGTAAGAAGTGGCAGGATGTCTAAGGCACGCTGGGAAAAGAGGTACCAAAGCCATTCATTGCAGCTCTGAGGAGAACATCTATTTCTGCCTTGATGCTTTTTCATAATGTGATTAATATATTAAACTGCTCTAGATGGGGGCTTATAATTAAATGTTTACATATTTTTCTGAGATTACGTAGCAGTAACTAAGCTGGTATCTCCAGCCCTGTATGATGGGGCTGTGGAAATGAGGGTGTGTAGAGCAAGAAACAGTAATCATGAGGATACAATGTGAACAGAAGCAGGGCCACTAAAGCAGCTAGCACTGGTGATCCCTAGCTTTCGTGATAGATCATTTAAAAGGGCTCTTAAAAAAAAAAAAAAAAACCAAAACTGTCCCGAGTTGCCCTTTGACATGCACAAAAAAAAAGCAGAATCCTTCACCTTGACCATCAGTTCTGCCAAGTGCCTATTCATATAGGAACAGCTTCAGAATTTGCCCTTTGGAAAGTGAAAAACTAAATTTGGCGATTTGATAAATCAGCAAGAAGACTTTTATGGTATCTAACCCTTCTTGGTCGCATCTTTTATTCTTTTCATTCAGTCAGGGACTGTTCTGAACAGGTAACATGGGGCTGACAAAGAGGAGGGAGAAGTTTTGTTTGTTTCTCCTATATGTGACCTTTGTGACTTCTGCCGTTATTCTGCCAGCTTAGATCTCTAAAGCTACATAAAAGCAACGGATGTGAAGAAGAGGTAATCCTAAACACAGGAACACTTGTAAGTAGGACATCTTTTGGTTTGCAAACATTTGTAGCTAAAATGTAGGAGCAAGTAGAAGCTGAAGCTACAGAAGAGCAGGGACAGGCCAGCTGGGGAGCCTGCGTTTTCAGCACTTAGGTATGAAACCTTCATTTGCCTGCACTTCCCTCAGCGGGACTACGGGTGCGTGATTTTACCGCAGGTTTAACCTCAAACTCTCCGGAGGTCACCATGAGAGGTGACGTGACTGCTCGGTGACGGTCGCTTCTCTCAAGCGGAGATGTGAACTTCTTGGTGGGGCGGGAGGGAGAGCAGCGAGGTGGAGGTTTGGTGGATCTGTTGAACCGTTGAGTGGAGGGTGCCCGGGAGCAACTGGACTTTTTCTATACCACGGTCAGACCGCTGGTCTTGTTACTTCAGTGATCCTCTGCTAGAGAAAAGCGCCATTAATAAGCATAAGTAAGGGGAAGGACGTTCCCTCTCACTTCGCCAGAGTGGGCAGAAGGCCCTCCTATGAGGGAGCCTGAAACAGGGCCAGAAGGGGGGCTATCTCTGCTGATTTATGATTGTGAAACTATAGTGACACTGGAACAGCAAATTCCCTTCTTCCAGTACCCACCAGG
>JAAGNO010028619.1:5486-17397 GCA_033439905.1 Ceryle rudis | reverse complement strand
ATAAATAAATTATTTAATTTTTTAAAAATTTCATTTTGCTGGTTTACTTTATTTTTTTTTATTTTTCCATTTTCTTTCAATTGTTACTGTTAAATCTTGTTGGTAAATTATAGTCAAAGTGTCTTTTGTTCTGTGTCATGGGGATACGGGAGCCATGATGTGGGTGTAGAAACTAGAGTAATCAGTGTTGTGAGGCTAAATAAGCACAGTTGTTTCTTATGGGAAAATATGAAGCCTACTCATTCAAAATTTTAGTTGTATCTATAAGACCTATAACTTAGAAATACTTTTAAAGATAGTTGTAAGTAATTATATGCAGTCTTAGTCAAATAAAATTGCAAACAAACAATCCATTAGAGATAGGTGACAGCACATGCCACTGTGCAAGAAACAGCATTATCTGTTCACCTCCTTACATAGGAGATGATTAATTGCCTTTGGGTAAAGAAGAAGCTATTCCTGTGGAACAATTTTGCAAAGGCCAAAATCATAAAAGTAGGAATATTCATTTATCATTGCAATTATTCATTGATAATGTGTAAAAAATGCTCTTATGTCAGATGATAACTGTAATTTAGTATTTTACAAAAAGGATAAAGCTGAATTATTCACCGATTTCAATATGTCAGGACTTAGCAATCTATTTTTTTCAAGTGTTTCTGTTGAAGATTAATGATCTAAACAGGTTAGTTCTTCCCATCTTCTACTGAAACAATTTCTAAGTCAGAAAGAAACATCGGATGTACATTAGTATTGCTGTTGCATGTTCCTTGCAAAATTATTAAAATTTATGGCTTTTAAAATATATTCATAAATTCATATGGCTAATGTTGTGGAAGTATAGTGTTCTTCAGAGTTCGTTAATCTGAAATGTGAAAAGCAGAGTGTATGTGTCATCACTAAAACCCACAAGTTGGAGCAAGTGGATTTCATCCCTTATGTTCTGTACCATGGAAGGAATCTTTTAATATAATTTTGCTCTTAAGTGAAGTGGAACTAGTTCAAGGGGCTTGGGGGAGAGGAGTGATCCTTTCTTTCCTTCAAACAAGTGATTTTGCAGACATAGTTTTATTTTGTACGTGCTGGTAGGTCTATAAAATTTGAACTTTGAGCTGTTCTTACAGATACATCTACATGATAGTTGCCTTACTGGCCAGTATGGAGTAGTAAGTAATGACCATGCTTTTTTAATTGTGAAGTTCTTCATAGCATTAGCTGAAAGCAGAAGTACTTGAGGGATCAAACACCGAAAGGCCAAAGGGATCAGGCTTCATACTGACCTGAGAATTGGTTGTGATTCAATACTGTAATAGTGTGCGAACTGAGCAGAGGAGACATACTGAATCTAGCTTGATGCTGTTTTCTGCATATGCATAAACCTGGATATTTACTAACTGCAGTATATAAATGTGCAGCATTTTTTTGTTGTGTATACTGGCTGTGTGACTCCAAACTCTGTTCTATTCCCATACTTCTATTTCTCTATCTTTCTCCTTTTTAATTCCTCACACTGTGTCAGTAATGCCATCCTTAATCATTCTACTTGTGTTCTTTGCCTAGAAACATTTTTGGGTTTGGGTTTTCTTCCCCCTCTTTATCTCAGTGTCATCAACCAATCTCTTTAATACCATGGCTGTTTTGGACAAACTAGAATAAATACTAATACTATGTAACCAGGGAGAGAGAGAGAGATATTTATTTTTTTTTTGTGTGTAAGACACAGGTACAGATAGACCTCAAAGGTCTATCACAGAATTCCATTTACTAACTATAGGCTTTTGAAAATTTGGAACTCAGTTGATACAGAGATCTGTAAACATAACAGGTTCCTCTTAGTGATAATGTGTGTGCCCTGCATGGAAGTTTGATCTGAATTTACATAAGCTTTTGGTGACTTGTTCCATTACACAATATGTCCTAACACCTTAGTGCTAGGGCAGTATCACTTCTGTATGCAACCCAGGATTAACAAGCAAGTTGCTTCTAATGACAGCACTCATTATGTTTTAATGTGCATTAGTCAAGGCTTATGCTACCATTCACACTTCACTAAAAATGGTTACAATATTAAAATATCTCAATTCTTTGATAACAGAGTTAGATATTTAAATCACATCTGAGGCAGTGGGAGTTCATTTAAACCTTTTGTCATCTCAAAGACTTTCTGAAGGAACTTTAATTTGCAAAATCTTCTGCTATCCACAAATCATGTGAAAAGGTACCGTTTTTCTTCTCAAGCAATTGTTGTGATTATTATGATGAATTAATTAATAAAAATGGCTAACAGTCCTTCAAGGATTCTGAAACTAAAGTAATTTTGCTACATATATGGCAGAAAGTAACAATTATAAATACGACGATGGCTTCTACATAGTTATACAAAACTACTTTAGATGGATGGAAATTCTGCTACTAGAAATTCAGGCAAAGCTTTCTCTAAAATTCAGCTCAGTTTTTCTGTGAAAATTTTCACCATAGGGGCTGGAATACTAAGTTGACCAAGTAAAAGGCAACAGAAGATAGTTTCTTAGAATGGGAAACATTCTGTAGGTTTAATAACAAATCACGTTGACATCTTTATGGATGATAAAAGGGAACAGAAGCACCAATCTACCAACCTGATAGGGAATCAGGTGAGGTATGCTGCCTTCCCAGAGCTAAGATATGTCATGTTACTAAGAGGGTGCCACAACTTGTTAAGAGCACAGACTACTATCCACTATTACTCTTTCATGTAGTCATGAATGACACCGTAAGCCCAAACGGACAAAATCAAGGAAGACTATAAGGCCCTGGGAGAAAGTGAAGATTTTTGGTGCCCAAGTTTTCTTTTCTTCCGTATTACCAGTTCAAGGACTGGGGAAAGACAGGAATAGACACATAATGTAGACCATCTTCTGTCTACGTGGCTGGTGTTGCCATGAGGGTTTTGACTTTTATGATAATGGGGCCCTCTGTGGGGACTACAGCCTGCTAGGAAGGGATGGAATCCACCTGCCTAAAAGAGGCAGGGGAATCTTTGGCAGCAGGCTGGCCAACAATGATGTGAGCTTTAACTGAAGGACTACAGAGGGGGGATCCAAAATGGTAATGCCCACACCACTATCACCACCACAGTCAATTGGGGAATAAATCAGGACACCCAGAGTAATGTAATATGTGCTTCAGCTGTCTCCCTAAAGGAGAATCAAAAGACAAGCACCTAAAGTGTATGTATACTAACTCATGCAGTCTGGGAAACAAACAGGAGGAAGTGGAGTTCCATCCCTGCTCAGAAAGTTATGATATCATAGGAATAACCCAAACATGGTGGGTCAACTCACAACTGGGGGATCGTGATAGATGGCTGTATGCTATTTTGTAAAGACAGGCAGGGTAGAAGAGAAGGAGGAGTCACAGTCTATATTAAGGAGAGCCTTGAATGTATAAAAGTCATCTATGGTGGAGCCCTATCAAATGTGGGTCAGAGGGGTTGTCTCCAAGGGAGACCTTGCAGTAGGCATCTGGTACCTACCCCCAAACCAAGACAATGAGACCAGTGAAGCAATACTTAATTAAGCAAGCTTCAGGTCAATAAAACCTGGTTCTTATGGGAGAATTTAACAAACCTAGACATTTGCTGGAAGATCAACACAGCAGTTCACCTTGTGGAGATCAGGAGATATGCCTGAAAACTGGAAGAAGACTAATGTCACCCCTATCTACAGGAAGGGTTCCAAGGAGGACCCACATAATTATAGACCCATTAGCCTCACCTCAATCCCTGGGAAAGTTATGGAACAAATCCTCCTGTGGACTATCACAAGTAAACTGAAACATGTGATTGTGAAAAGCCAACATGGATTCACCAGGGGGAGTTGTGCTTGACAAACCTGATGGCCTTCTATGACAAAGTCACCAGCTCAGTTGATGCAGGGTGAATGGTGGACATTGTCCACCTGGACTTCTCCAAGGCTTTTGACACAGTTACCCACATCCTCCTCCTAGAGAAACTGACATGTTACGACCTAGACAAGTGATCTGTGTGGTGGGTGGGGAACTGGCTGATAGGCTTTATCCAGAGGGTGACAGTAAATAGTTCTTTATCAAACTAGCAACTATTCCCAAGTGGGATTTCTCAGAGATCAATATTGGACCCAATGCTGTTTAATATTTTCATAAGTGATTTGGATGTTGGGATCCATAGCACCCTGATGAGGTTTGCAGGTCACACTAGAATGAGTGGGGAAGCTGACACTGAAGAATGGAGAGCCACCCTCGAGGAAGACCTGGAAAGGCTGGAGGAATGGGAACCTTATGAAGCTTATGAATTGAACCTTATGAAGTTCAACAGAGACAAGTGCAAGGTCTTGCACCTGGGAATGTATAACATGCAGCTCAGACTGGGATCCAGGTGGCTGGAGAGTAGCCCTGTGGGTCTTGGTGGACAACAAGGTCAACATGAGCAAACAGTGTGCTGCAGCGACAGTGAAAGCCAATGGGATGCTGGGTTGCATAAACAACAGCATCACAAGCAGAGATAAGAAGTCATTATCCCACTCTACTCAGTGCTGCTCAGACCATATCTTGAGTACTGCATTCAATTTTGGTCCCCGCTATACAAAACAGATGCAGACAGGCTGGAAAGGGTCCAGAGAAGGGCCATGAGCATGATCAGAGGATTGGAAGACCTGCCATGTGAAGACACGCTGAGAAAACTGGGTTTGTTCATCCTTGAGAAGAGAAGGCTTAGGGGGGACCTTATTACCATGTACCAGTACCAAGATGATGCTACCAAGCACGACTGGCTGCCAAGATGATGCAGACTCCATTTTTACAAGGAGTCACATGGAAAAGACAAGGGGTAATGTTTAAAAGTTACTCCTGGCAACATTCTGATTGGACTCCAGAAGAAAATTTTTCACCATGAGAACAATTAGACAGTGGAATAATCTCCCAAGGGAAGTGGTGGATTCCTCTACACTAGATTGTTCAGACTCAAGTTTGGCAGGGTGCTGGGCCATTTCATTTGAACTATAGGCCTTTGAAAAACAAACCTCTAGAGGGAGCCAGATCCCACCCTTAGTAGCTCACCTAGCTGTAAAACCATTGAGATTAGATCTTTTCTCTGAAAAGAAAAACAAATTTAGCCACGCTCAGGTGAAGAAAATAAACTAAGCTTAGCTGATATTTAAATGACACAATTTTACTGGCAGAAATCTCTATGGGTTTAGAATTAGAAGGCTGCACAGTTAGGTCAATCTCCATGTAGCTCTTCTGCCAACTTAAGAAACACTATGTAAAGCACTATTTCCACACTTCTACTGCATTTATGCTGTGCAAAGATTCATGAAGAAGAGATTCCACCACTTATTTTCTCCTCACTGTTCTTCCTTAAAAGGAATCTCTACTCAAATAATTTTGTGGATATATTTTACGAAGGCACAAAAAATAGATATGAAATTGTTACTTACCCTCTGATTATCTTTTCAGCAGAAATCATAGTAGACTTGGTGACCCTAATGGCTTGGCACACTGCTTTTAATTTAGGCTGGATATTTCCAAGCTATGGAAGCGTATCTTCATCATCGATTTGAAGCATGGATTCCCAAAGATACTTAGAAGATTAATGACTGTCGATGGCAATGAAAGCTTGGTATTTCAAAATGATTAGCAGTCTCTTATTCTGAAGACTGCTTCCTTTAATAAAATCATAAGTACTGGAGCAGCAATATGTATGGAAATGCACACACAAACTATATTATATCTACTGGCTGAATTTAGGTTTTTGTAATGCCTGTAGGCAAATTATCTCCCATCTCTTTTATTTTCCCCACGAAGATGTTAGAATCAATATTTAATCTGTGTGTTCAATGTTCTTGATTTTGTGGATGTAGATAAAGGAAGATAGAAGTGGAAAGTAAAATCTTTTACCTCAACAGCACTTTAACTCTTTTAGCCAGAACTTAAAAAAATTCCCAAGCAACCAACCAACTAAAAACCAAAACATGATGAGTAACTTAAACATTAACTGAGAGAAAAGAATCCCAAAGATTTATATAAATATAACAGCAATTACAAATTAGACATGTACTCATTAGAACATATATTTCTAAAATAATAGAACATTTCAGCATGTACTTTTGAATTACTCTGTATTGTAGTTAGCAGAGTCATAATGACACATATATTTTGACCAACCAATTCCTGTGCATCGCCGTGAACAGGATATTGACCTTCACTTTCAACTTTTTTAAAATTTTGATGTCAGTGCTGGCTGGCTGCTTGACCTAATGGCTTTATGGCCAATCATGTAAGTCCTTTAAAGATGAAACATTGTGAGGAGTATGGTAGCATTACAGAAAAGACCCTGCATTTGTTGAGCAGTGTTTTACCACTCAATGGCTGATGGATATCGAGTCTTGCATTTTGTCATAAGATGTACAGATCTCTGTATTGGGACTGAGAGATGTTGTGAAAAGCTCTTCTGAATACAGAGGTGGGTCTGGCAGTGGTCTCAGATCTGAACCACAACAGTCAGAGCACATCTTGAATCAGTGGCTAAAGGCTACAACTATTAGGGAGAAGGAAAAACGTGAAAAAAAACCCTAAACGTTGGTTGGTCAGAAACCTTCCTTACTTGACAAATTTCTAGCTTCTAGCAGTACACAGACTCATTCCACTTGCTCTTCAGGATGAATCTATGGCAGCTTTTGGATTCATCTTAGTTTTAGGATATATTTTCTGAGTCCGTCTGAAAAGACATCTAAAGTTCAGCATGAGGACTGCTTATGCTGTTATGTGCCAGGGAAAGAACCTATTTTCTGTTGCAACTTAGAGCAGTCTTGCAGCTGCAGTGTCATGATGCAAAGACATTGGTTGTGTCTATTATTAGGAGGCTGTTCACTGGTGAATTTTAACTATATGCCAAAAGATATCCTGAACCATAGTTTTATTTTTTAGAATTATTTAAATCTTCATTCGGAATAAATTGCCCTCAAAAAGCTTTTACCTTACACTTTTCTAGAAACTTCTGCTCTACCTCTAAAGGATATGTTTCTATGTTATGTTTCTATTTGAAGTGCTGGGTGTCTTGATATGAACATGACCTCATTAGCAATCAGGCTGATTTTGTCTGATTCAAAATAATACCTAGCAATATATATATAACAGTATAAATAATACAAAGTAAACAATTTAATATAAAATATGTCATTCTGCTTTCCTTTAAGTTATAATTTTATAGGCAAGATTTTTACTTAAAGTAGTCATTTGTGATGCAATATTGCACATACAAGAAAATATAATTTTTCTTTTTTTCAGGTAACTGCAGTTATGTTCAGTCTAAATCTACCCTCTTTCAGTTTAAAACCATTGTCTCTTGTCCTGTTTCTATAGGCCCTAGTAAGAAGTCTCTGTCAATATTTTATATATGCCCTTTTTAAGTATTCAAAAAACAGCCTTCTCTTCTCCGGGCTGAACAGCCCCAACTCTCTCAGCCTTTCTTCATAGCACAGGTGTTCCAGCCCTCTAGCCTTTTTTGTGGTCCTCCTCTGGACCCACTCTACAGGTCCATGTCCATGCTGGGTGCCCCAGAACTGGATGCAGAACTGGTGGGGTCACATGAGAACAGATTACAGAGGGGAGAATCACCTTCCTTGACCTGTAGGCCACTCTTCATTTATGCAACCCAGGATACAATTGCCTTTCCAGGCTGCAAGCATATGTTACTGTCTCAGGTCCAAATCTTCATCCACCAGTATCTCCAAGTCCTTCTCTGTAGGACTGCTCTCCATTCATCCCCAAGTCTCTATTGATTTGGGGGACTGAAGAGGGACCCCATCGAGAAGCCAGACAAGTAACGACAATCACGCCAATATGGCTACATATCATTCTCGTTTATTGCTTCACAAGTACGTGTTTATATAATCTGTCAGGGCATCCATGAGCACATCTAAATTGTTTTATTGGTTAACACCTACGTGCTACGTGTGCCAAGCCTTATGCAGATAGGCTGACTATAGCTGGCTACATATTAGGTGCACATCTCCCTTGCAGTTAACCCATTCTATTCAAGTTCTGTGTTTTCTCTTGCTCTATATCTCATACCATTATTTCTACTCTACAAGCTTTAGGTCAGGGTTGTCCAATCCTTCAAGGGCCACTGCAATTCCTTGATCAACAAGGAATTCCTCTACAGGGGACTGCTCCAACTGAGGTGCAGGGCCTTGCACTTGGCCTTGTTGAACTTCATGAGGTTTACATGATCTTACTCCTCAAGCCTGTCAAGATCCCTCTGGATGGCATCCTTTTCTTCATGTGAATCAACTGCATCCATCAGCTTGAACACATCCACAAACTTGAAGACACTGCACTCAATCCGATTGTCCATGTCACTGATGAAAATATTAAATAGTATTTGTCACTTTAAGGACCTTGAAGGACACCACTCGTTACTGGTTTTCACTTGGGCATTGAGACATTGACTATAACTCTCTGTATGTGATCATCCATCCAGTTCCTTATCCATCTAACAGTCCATCTGTCAAACCCACTTTTCTCCAATTTAATGGTGAGAACGTGGAGGACTATATCAAGGGCCTTGTATACGTTGATGCCATCTATAACTCTTCTTTTCTCCACTGATGCAGTCACTCCGTTGCAGAAGGCCACTAGGTTAGTCAGTCACAGTTTGCCCATGTTGAAGCCTTGTTGGCAGTCTCTATTTTCCTCTCCGTCCTACATATGTTTCAAAATAACTTTGGATCTCCTCCATGATCATACCAGGCACAGAGTTCAGACTGACCAGTCAGCAGTTCTCAGGGTCCTCATTCTTAGCTCTTTTTAAAAATGAGCATGATGTTTCCCTTTTCCCAGTCACTGGGGATTTCACCTGACTGCCATGACTTTTGCAATATGATTTAAGAGTGGTTTAGAGAATGCATCTGTCAATTATCTGGATTTCTGTCTATGCACCTATAATGTTTTCAAGATTCTTGTAGGTATTTAATTATATGTTCAGCTTTCCTACAGTGCTTAATTTGGTTGAATTTACCAGGGGACCCAAAGGTGTCACATATTTATACAGGCACACAGAAAGACACTGATTGCCTAAGTCTATTTTTCGTAAGGTTGCAGGTTAAAAATATATTACAAGAAGTTCTTGGGGAAAATATTCACACAGTCTTCACTAGCAAAAAATAATAGGTTTGATTTTTTTTTCCCTTTTTTTCTTTGAATCAGGAACACACATTCTGTTTGACTTTTCCTCCTTTCAGAAGTACATGGGCAGTTTTATAAGTATCATTTTATATCATATAAGTATCATTTACAGTATAATTTTACAAAATTGCCTCTTAATCTTGCGTGTACAACTGTCAATATGAGCACTACAAAAACAATTGACAGCTGTTTCACTTACTCTTCCCCATTACAATTCAAATGAGTGCACTGGTATAAAACATATTTTGAATTAACAAAAAAATGGCCTGATTTTTTTCAGTCACTTAGAACTGACTAACAGGGAACAGAGTCCTAGGTCATAGTTTCTGTTGCAAAAATATGTGCTCAAATAGATCCAAGGTATAAAGTTTAACACAATGCAGATTGTTAATAGATTTATAGTGCTTTTAACTGGATTCTTGTATCAGTGGAATTGCATATGTGCCTTTACTCTGTATTTGCATAACTGTGTTTCATCTCCATATGTGTTCTCTACATAAGTGGTATTCCACTGTAGTCATGTTTTGCACTTCTTCCCTATATATAACCCATTTATCGAAAGAAAAGAACATCTTTATTTGTCTGTTAAAATATATGGATGAACTTCTATAGGATTTTTTTTTCTGTAGTCTGTTGTAATTGCTAGGGAAATGTAATTTTTATAGGCTTACTTATTTTGTGCTTTGCCCAGTGATACTACATGGTATATCTGAACATTACAAAAATTCTTTTAGCAATACACAGTTATGAATGCTTGCTTTCTTCATAAAGTAAAACCATTGGCTTCTGATTCACTGTGTTATCATTCACTCTCTGAGTTATTGATAAGGTCCTAATAGAAATTAAACATTATTATGGCAAAGTGACAGCAGTTCCCTGATATATTTATCTCCTAAAGCATCCTGTTACTCTAGATTTCTACAGTTTCATACATACAATTTTGATGTGCTTTAAGATGTCAATTTTTTCATCAACTGTTAAAAAAGATTAATCTAGTAGGCTTAAAATATTACTTCTCTGTGGTGCAGTAACTAATAATGTTGTAAATCTTTGAGTACATGTCTCTGTAAGGATATAAAATGTAGAGTCTTCTCAGCTTCGTGTCTGTCCATGACAAGAAATACATATGAACAAGAGTTGAGAACTGAGCTTAATATGTTTTACATCATTTCTGTCTGCAACTTTGCAAGTACTTATTGAAATTCTGGTAGGCATTATCTGCCCAACCTGAACACATTTGGAATGATGCTGTTCTCTTACATAATTACTTCTCATTGAGACAGTAGGAGTTCACTTAGAAAGACAAACTCTGATGGAAACTTGGCTGGTGGGATACTACTTAGGAGCAAAACATTGCTTCTGATTTCTGCTTGCCAAAATGTCCATGGGTGAGATGCGTGCTTACCTTCTCTTAGTTTTGGCCTCATTTACATGTAGTTGTTACATACTGTAGATTTGCTGATTACCGAGTGTTTTTTCTTTTGTTTAGCACACCTATCTAGAAGCAGGACACAGCTCAGTGTTGCAAGTTCTCAGATGAAATATGCCTTCATCAAGACTGAGTGATCCTTCTGAGAGGACCATATTCCAGTTCTTCCTCCTTCTTTCCAGAGTGTTTTACAATCTGCTATTATTTTCCCAATATTCATCATGGTTCCAGATCATGCCTTAATATTGAATATTTGAAATTAGGATTGAACATTTTGGTTTTTAAGATCTTGATTTTGGAGGCTGTATAAAGAAAAAAAAACAAAATGAAACAAACCAAGACCAAAACCAAAACAAACAAGAATACAAGCAAACACAAACCAACAACAACCAAGCAAAAACCAAACACAACAAACAACAACCAAAAAAAGGACCTCAAACCAACAAACTACTAAACCATTTGATTGCTTATTGTTCCCCATTATGTAATATGTAACACATGACAATATCCATTAAAAAATATTAATCATCTCTGTTGATAACTTGTAGATGGAACAGTGTTTCAAAAACCTAGTGACATGATGACATTTTGCAATGTTAAAACAAAGTTTAAAATGTTTGCTTTAATTCATAATCTTTTATTGTTTTCATTACTACTTTGGATGTAATTAATCAATGAGTCGATTAATTCCCTTTCAATCATAGCAAAGAGGAACTATTGGAATTATTGAAAAGTTGTCATGCTTGGAAGCTTCAGGGCCATTATCTTTACAAATAAATCTCTTTTTTATTTCATTTGACAGTGACACTGGTAGATTAATAACAAAAGGTAAAGTTTTTATTGATTTTCACTGTTTCATTTTAACTTAAAAATGGAATCCTGGAAGTAGCCTCAAGATCACATGCCCTGGTGATCATGGGTGACATTAATTACCCTGATATTTGTTGCAAAGGCTACAACATGAGGCACACTGAGTCCAGAAGGCTCCTGCAATGCATCAACAATAACTTCCTGATGCAGGTGTTGGAAGTGCCAACAAGGAAGGGAGTGCTGCTGAACCTCCTGCTGCGCCTTGTATTTATGAACACAGGGGGTTTGGTCAAGGATGTGAAGGTTAGTGGATAACCTTGCGTTAGTAATCATGACATGATAAAGTATCATACAAGGAAGAAGTAAGGCAGTAAATATGATTGCAACCCTGGACTTCAGGAGGGCTAACTCCTGAAAAAGAAAGCAGCCCCATGGAAAACCATGAACCTTCCAAGAAAATACATAGCACTT
>JAAGNO010028618.1:10034-21534 GCA_033439905.1 Ceryle rudis | reverse complement strand
AAATTAAAATTTATATACATATAGTTCTTTAAGATTTATTTAATTCATTAGAATTTATTGGAACTGAAGAGATCATGTTTTACACGTTTTTTATCATTAAAAAAAAAATAGTTACAAGCAGGAACAGTCAATAGATGGAATCACAGAATCATTTCAGTTGGAAAAGACCTCCAAGATTGAGTCCAACCATCAAGCCAACACTACCAATCTTGACACTAAACGAGGTCACTCAGAAGCTCATCTACATGTCTTTTAAATCCCTCCAGGGATGGGGCCTCCACCACCTCCCTAGGCAGCCTGGTCCAGGGCTTAACAAACCTTTTGGTGAAGATGTTTTTACTAATGTCCAGCCTAAACCTCCCCTGGTGCAGCTTGAGGTTGTTTCCTCTTGTCCTGTTGATGGACAGTGGAAATTGTTTTAGCAGAGTGGGTAATTATGGGCCTGTTTTAACTGATTGAAATTATTGCTGTTAAAAGTCTAGAACTGGAGAAAAGATAAACTGTGTAAAATGTTTTTGGTGGGTTTTTGTGTGTTTGGTTTTGGTTGGTTGGTTTTTTTGTTGGTTTTTTGTTTTTTTTCCTGTGTTAATTGTTCTAAGGAAACACTTAGAAAACACAGTAAAGAAAATTATGATCACGCTAAGGAGATACAATTCTCTAAACAGAAGAGATGGATTCAGAAAAGAAGAGGCACAGAATGGTAAAATGATTGCCAGGGTCACACAGCACACTAGTATAAGAGAGCAACGAAGCCTGTATTTCCTATCCTCCTGCACACTCGCCTTCACCTGGAACTGTGTTGCTTCTTGTATTCAATTAATCAATATATCAACATTCTGTAGTGCTACATTTACAATTTTTCACCAGAGAAAAATACATGCATATGAATTATTGAAAACCCATAAACCAAGGATAAGAAGATAAGAAACACCACTGGGCTCAATCATTTAAGAGCTAGCAAATGAAATAGGACCTCAGTTCCTTGCAATGGTAGCACTACTGCACAATCCTCATCCCTGAGGAAGAAAAGACCCAGAACATTGAAATGATTTGCAGAAGATGATGTGGGAAATCTAAAGCAAAACATTTACCTTAGATTGCTTAACTCCCAACCCAGCATCTTAATCACAGAATGCTTCTTCTTCCTTCCACTAAATGTGATAAATAGGCACATCAAAGCCTAACTCTCCCCCCTACCTCAAGGTATCTTAGGAACTCTTATCAATTTTGATGGTCTGTGTCTGAGCACAGCTTGAGACAGAAGTTTGCCCTTTGGTTTATATTTTTTTTAAGCAGTTGATACTTTGTTAAAAAGGAAAATAAAAATTTTTTAAAATCTAGTTTGTATGTTCTGTTCATTCTTGTTATTCAACATTTTGGTTAAAATTATATTTTAGAATAGAGTATAATTTCCCAAGTCTGGAAACTGTTAATATATGTGTTAAATCATTCCTATATTATATACTTAAGGTTATAAATATTTTAATCCCTTTGGGTTAAAGAGGATTAAATAATGACATGTACATACCTACCCTCTATATGATTGATACCTTGAATGCTATGCTAATTGTTATGTTTTAAGCCACAAGAAATTATTTTCATCATTATATTGGATAAATATGTTTGAAACAATTATATTTTTACTCTAAAACATTTTTTACTCTAAAACATTTTATATATTCAAAATTGTTTGAAACTTTACCTTGGAGCCCCTTTTCATTTTTTTTTTTCAGGCATGAGGAGAAAAAAGGGCCAAAGGAAGGAGTAAATATACAAACCTAACCATAGCAAGAAGCTGTTATCAGAATATGCTTCCTGAGGATTGTTGTGGAGCAATATGAGTCACAGAAAAACAAAACAAAACTGTTTTCATAGAAGGACATATAATTTATTCTGAAATGGATTCAGATATTGATTTTTTTTTTCCCTTCTGCTTGAAAGCCTACTTGTTTGTTTTGAACAAGCAGGAAGAATGGCATGTGAAATGGCAGGATAACATCTAACAGAATCTTTGAAAGCCATTCTGTAGTCATTATCTAACTCAGCTGGCCCATTGAGAGCTAAGAAGATGGAGGACATGTGCTTTGTCATTTCATAGTAGAACAAGTTTGCTACAAATTGGAGATGTATTTTAAGGACATGGGTTTGCTTTCCAAATTTCAACTCAGGAAACATGGTCATTCAGTCCACTTGTTAAAAATGGGGTTTGGATTCCTGGAAGCAGTATCTATAACATCTCCTTGAAATTAGAGGCGCAGACATGTTGACAATAAGTGTTCATTAAGGTAGATGGATGTGCTACAGGAATATGTCACACAGATGTACACACAGGGCATGTTGTTAAAATAGCTGCAAATGTACATAAATTGCTCTAAAAATAGTATAGTTTTGTTCTCTAGTATTAACAGGGATAAATTATATCAAACAAATTGGTTTAGAAATGTAACACTTTTAATTATCCACTTTCAGACTTTTTTTTTTTTAATGGCTAGTATGACCTGCTTCCCTTTGGCCAAAGGATAAGGAAGAATTCGTATTTTATATTTCCTTTCTAACTGTAAAGCTAGGACAAAACACTTGCAGAAGTATTTGTTTACTTAAATTCTTCTTCTTAGACATTGCCATTGCTAGATACTAGGATATAATACAACATGTTGATTCTTTACCATAGCAAAGAGTCTACACTACACAGACCATTTCTACAAAGTGACATTGGTTTAAATAGCACTGGAACTGGAATCTTAAGTAAAGATATGTTTGTGATATTACTGTTTGTACATACAGTTTATTTCCTTATAGGTAATTTTGGGATTATTTTCTGGTTCATTTACTGATCCATCTACAAGTATCTAAGAAACATTAGCTCACAAATGGTTTACTTGAAAAACATATATATTAGCATATATTCCATATCACATCAAGGTGAGGACTTTAATAAGTCCACTAAAAACCCTAGGAGTGTTGTTGCAAAATAACCCATATTGTTGTGCCCAGTGTTTCATTTAATTGCTAGCAGGGAGAAAATAATCAGATTTTCCATCTAGTACAGTTATCAGTTTTTCAGAACATCAAAGGCCCTCATAAAAATTAAATATCAGTGAACTCCAACAGCACCATAGTTGAAATCCCACCAAAAAGGCCCAGCACAGAGAAAATTCCTGTATAGACACCTACCATGCCTCCATTATCCCAATGAGGCCATAGCCCTGTGACTACACCAAGTCTTCTAACTCTGCCTGTTTGCTCCGTGTCCTGCTCACATTAGTGTAGGGGCAATTTCCTCCCCCATCCCACTGCAGGGGGAGCGAGCAAGTGGCTGTGTGGGGCTTAGATGCCAGCCAGGGTTAAACCATGTCAGCATCCTGCAGCATAAACTGCCTGGCTCTTATACAGGCTAAGGGTGCTTCACCCTCCCCAATCAGGGGTTAGCTGGAACAAAGGCTACAGTTAGCATTGATCAGGGACAGCTGTCAGAGTTCATTAGGAGCTGCTAAAGCTATCCTTACTTTATTCTTAACATTAGTAGCAGAACCCCTCAGAGGGTTTCAGGGAGTTCTCAGATCCCAGGCAAAATGCCCAAAAAGCTTGATGAGATCAAGAAAATCCCGAGGAAGCCCAAAAACTGCTGCACAAACTGCAGCATCTGTTGGCTTCCTGTGGGAGCTGTGCTGTTGCCTACCATAAAAGCCTAAATTTGGTTCCAAGCATATTTTCTTCCTTTAGCCAAGACATTAAAGCTTCATGGTAGGCAGCAGACCAAAACTGGAAGTCCAAGCATTGGAACAGGCTGCCCAGGGAAGTGGTGGAGTCCCCATCCCTGGAGGAATTTAAAAGATGTGTAGATGTGGTGCTGAGGGACATGGTTTAGTGCTGGACTTAGCAAAACTGGGTTAACAGTTAGACTCGATGACCTTAAAGGTCTTTTCCAAGATAAATGATTCTATGATCCTAACGTTGTTTGATTAAGGCAACATATCTATTTTGGGTATGTTTTGTTGTGAGTTTCTAAATGCATCTTAAAAATTGCTCCTAAATTTATACAGGTGAACTGTCCCTTTCAAGGCAGCCTGCTTAAGCACACTTCTGGATCATGGTTTAAGAATCATTATTTATATTACACATTCATGGAAAGGGAATAGGAATAGTTGTGGCAATTTAAATGTAGTCTAGAGTCTTAAAGAAGGTTTAAGCAAAGAGACATTAATTACATTCAATTAGAGATTAGGCCACAGAATTTACCCCAGTTGCAACACTTTTTTCAGTATATTTCTTTCTAGATGACTTTCTTCACTTGGACAGACTCAAAATGGAATTCTGACTCAACTGAAATAATTAGTTTCAGGAGGTTTAGGATAGGGACTTTCCCCCATTAACTTATACATAGGTAACCCCAGAGATAGGAATATGTATTTGGGGTGAATTTACTTCTGCTTTCTATAGTGATCATATATAGTGATATATATTCTATAGTGATCAAGTATCTACTAGATGTCTCATACGCAGTCTTACCGCTGTACATAAAGCAATTCAAAAGCCTGAAGAACATAATTCCTTGGTGTATTATAGAAATAGTATTATGTAGAATAGTAGAATATTATCCTTCAAAAAGACAAAGACATACAATGTGTTAATTATAAAAGTCATTCAAAGTCATACGCATTATGTAATAGGTTTTCCTTCTTTGTGCATATAGTCATATTTAAAGTGAAGATACCTCTTTGATGTTGACCACTGAAGAAAATGTCTGTGTTCTGGAATAAGTCTTATGCAAACAGGATTGTATAGAATTATTCCTATCCCAAATTCACTAAATCACTATTCACCCTATTGTCTGTATTATGATCAGATAGCTCTTCCTACTGAAAAAAAAAAAGGAAGAACAGAAAATTGTCACAAATAGGAATGAACATAACAACAAGAAA
Organism: Ceryle rudis; assembly: GCA_033439905.1. Classification (NCBI taxonomy): domain Eukaryota; kingdom Metazoa; phylum Chordata; class Aves; order Coraciiformes; family Cerylidae; genus Ceryle; species Ceryle rudis. The sequence continues at coordinate 16,612 of JAAGNO010028618.1, read as the reverse complement.
CAACCCAATATTATATTTTAAAATTATTGCAGTATCAAGTAAATCACATTGTTGAAAAATGCTGCCATGCCAGATGGAGGTCAGGAGTTTGTGTTTTCAGTTACAGTGACAAATTCTCTCCTGAACATTGATTTGCATGCACTAGGAGTGGCCTATGGAAATCTTTGCTTTGATTTATTTTTCCTCAAAACATTGAGTTGTCTCAGTTGGTGGATATTATTACTCTCTTGCTCAGCTTTCTTTAAAGAGATTGAAAAATTTCTTCCTTTTGAAAATTATCCCCCAACTGTGTGCAATAGTAGCTGATTCAGGAAAAAAGTGGAATGTAAAATCTGATCCTGGAAGGTAAGTGAAAAGAGGAAGGTGATTTTCCACCCTTCTCTTTATTATTTCCAAGTCTACCTATAAAATCTGCTATCAGTTCAGGGTGTCCTACTGCTCAGGAAGAATTATTTTCAGTACACCTTTAAACACTTATCAATGCATTATTGAAGGTTCAGAGGTAGCAATGCAAAGATTACCAGTAATTTTAAGAGCAGTAGGCACCATGAATAAGCAGCAAATCATTATTTTCAGAAGGTCATTCAGCACAATCGAGTTCTGCTATCTTTCATCAAAACACATACAGGATGTTATTGCTAAGAATGCTAGATGACATTCAAAGCAAAGGCTTGCTATAAAGGGAGTACTATGACGGCTATTTTCAGTAACTTGCCATTTAGTTCTGTCAGTGACGAGCTGCACAATATCACAGGACACTGCTTTTTGATTTGAGCTGGAAACTTGATTCTGAAATGTACCTGAAAATAATATGAAATAAAATGTCATTAAATATATTTCAGGAGTATATCTAATTTCAACAAAGTTTAAGAAATTGTTGTTTGTCAGCTGGAATTAGACAAGGCTTACTATCCTTCATTGATTTAGAGTAGCCCCTATGATTTCAATTTAATGTTTGTGTTTCAGTACATGAAGCTGTGGAGAACAGTCTTCTTGTACCTCTCCCAAAGTGCAGTCAGAAAGATCCAAGACAGAATAATATAGAGAAAAGAAGGGAAAATTAGGATGATAGGAGTATTATCTACTTTTGTAGGCTAGCAGCTCCCACCGTTCATCAGTGGGAGTCAGGTCATCATTTTGAGTCAGTTCTTATTATTTCATTACTTACATAAAGAATAAATATAAGGTGAATTTCAGATTACCATCTCATCATCTGATATTTGAATTTAGCATAGGCCGTTATGGAGGGTGAATGTTTCCAAAGCTCCATCAAAAAGTTTCTCTGGCTCTATAAACTATTAGAAATCCATTCTGGTCATAGTATCTTTTATATTAAGATTTTTTGATAATTCTTGTGATCACAGCTAATAAAAGGAGTACTCATATGTTCCTAGCAGGAGAGAATTCCGCCAAAGACTACAGGTAGCATCATGCACAATTTAATAGTTCAATAAATTAATTGTTACTATACTAAAATATTAACAACAAGCCATCTCTACTGAATTCTCTATATAGACATCCCTGTTGGAAGACTTAATGCTAGGACAGTCTGTACTATGACAGCAGGACAGACCCTGGCTGGTGAGGCCATGCCCGATATTCTCATACAACAGTAAGGAGCAGTGTTCTTATCTGCTCTTCGTTAACTGAATGAACATGGACAGAAACAATTAAATATGTGATGGATAATTCGCTGCCAAAGTTTTGGGAATTTGTGGAATAGACCAAAACTGAAATATTGTTAATGAACCTGCTAGTGAGCCTTTCAAAGGTATCGCATTGACTTTTCTTCACTGAGGTGACTTCAGCCTAGACCTCTGTGGAATTTATTTTCATTGATAAAGTTTCTCTTTCTTTACATTCCTCTATTTTTTACTAGGGTTTTTGAGTTGTCCAAGGAGAATCTTACCTTTCTATTCACTTAATTTATACTTCTATATTAGATTGGTTTAAAGAGCACTAGAAACAACAAAGAAACATGTTCTCCATGGTTCTGATATTTACTCTAGCGTGACCAGATGTGTGGAGCCAGATGTGCATATACCCTCAGTGAGACTCCTTAGGTGTCCTATAAACCAGAGTATTAAGCCATGCAAGGAAAATGTAGCTAACAGACATTAACATAGTAAATATAACACCTTTTACCTGCAATTAAATCAATGATAAAGTTTCATGTCAAGTGAAGATGAGGAGAATACATAATAAAACCCAAGAGGTTTCTTTTTGTCACTAATCACAGACACTAGAATAGATCAAAGTTAAAAGGGAAAAAAAAATATCTGCTTTAGGCATGGTTTTACTAATTCAGCTTTTTATTGCTCTTTAGATCTGGTTCAGTGAATTAATTCATCTGAACAGTTCACAGAGTTGTGAATACTTTACAAATTCCCTTAAATACCTGCATATCTTTTGATTTTCCAAACAACATCATGTTATAATTTCTTCCAAATATTAAATGAAGATATATTCTCCCAAAACTTTCTTATACATGTCTTGAAATTTAGAAATTATTACATTTCAGTAGGTCATTCAATCTGTCCCCTTGTCACTGCATGCTAATCTAAAGCATATTTGCTAGTGCTCTCTATTGACTTCTTATACAAGAGCCAAGCTAACAGTTCTCTAAATAAATTTGCAGCAACTTTTTACAATTTCATAAAACGCATGGTAAGACCATACTACAAATTCATAAAGATAAAGAACTGATTTAAGTTTCCATGTTTGTTTTCTTTTATGTACCAAGGAAAGATGAAATTCTCCAAATATTAAGGTTTGGTTTTTTTTTTTTGGTTTGTGAAAAAAAGAACAACCCATATGTGCATTAGATTCTGTCATGGATGACATTATTGGATAACTGATTTTATAAACAAATTATCACACAAGTAATTGCCAGTGACTTAAACATGGCCAGAATTTCATCTACGTAACTCACATCCTCCACTGCTAATACTAATTTACTACTACATATGAAGGCTGTTACAAAAAAAGTTAACAAGATGTGCTACGCTTTATTTTTAAAGAGTTAATACTCTGGTCATATCACAATAACTTTAATTCTGAATGTATTGTGAAATGTGACATGTATTTGCATTTTTTTTTACTGCTTATTTAGTTTTTTCTTTTTTTCCTTTAGCAAAAGTTGCATATTTTTGTGTTTACCATACAGGTAAACCTCTTTCATTCTTTCAGAAGTGATGCAGTTTAGAGTTTTAGATGAATCTTAAATCCAAGAGGACATACATCTGCATAGGGAAAAAATTCTGATAGTATCTGAATTTGACTGTTTTTCACATGCACTTGATCAAGTGTGTCTACTTCTAAACGAACAAAAAACCTGATAGTAAAAAATTCTCAAGTTTGCTTGTTCAGAAAAATTCCGAAGTTTGCATATCATTTTTATCATAGCACAGAATTAATATTATGCCTCAGAGTATAGGGAGAAAATAAGGAAAAAAAAAAATTAACTTAGTATTTAATCTTTCTGAATGACAAAAAGTTTGGTTTAGACTGACTTCTGGAAAGATTTAACATTTCTTTCTGAGAATGAACTACTTGAGTTGATGGGCACCACTAACTTATTTTTTCTGGATCATTTAGCTTATTCCTTCTCATGACTTACTGCTAGCCTCTTAGAGTCATTTTGAATAATATACCGTACGAGAGTGCACTGTATCTCACCAGTTTATGACTTTTTATTGCTGCTATATTCTTCTATGACCTTGAAATGCATTAAACATGATAAATAATATAGTTATTTCATAGCATACTGTGAAGCACATTTAAGCTTCTGATGTGTAGTACAGGTAACTCCCAGTTCAGCTTTGTTGGTGTTACAATTGAAATCCAGTTTGAACCTTGCCTGAACCCACACTTCAGTTAATTGTTGTTATTCATGTGTCTTAATAAGCTTTTGACTATGCTTTAATGAAGCTTGGGAAAGCTTGTCAGCATAGAGCCAAAACCTGAAAATGTTTGGTCAGAATAATTACGTCTTGTCCTGCAATAGAGTGAACAATCATCCACTAAGGAGTGGGGAAAATGTGTAATCATTTGGTTTTCTTTTCAAGCTACTACTATTTATGAGCTATTTATCATAGTGGTGAATAAGACTTAATCCTTTCTTTGCACAAACAGAGGCTTACGTTCAGAAGTTATTAGGTTGTGGAAGACATTGATCTCGACAGAATACATCCATTTAAATTAAAGATGCTATTACTTAAGGTATGTAAGCAGATTAACACCTATAAATTTTAATCTGGAGGAGGACAAAAGTAGACTTAGTGAAGATGCATGAAAATTTCTACAATGATGTGAGAGAGCTATATTTAGGTATTATTTTAGCACTTCACATGATTTTAATACTAAATGTTTCCAAAGAGTGTCAGGTATGTGCTTGTATATGTAAATACCATAGTACCTTCTTATTGCTCCTCCAGAACAAAGTAGGGAAAATCCTGATACTAAAATAGCAGCTGTATTAGATATGGAGCTATCACACAAATCCATAAGGTTGCACACTAACATTTCAAAGCAAATATCCATTTCATTTGCTATTATTCTTAATTGATGTCCAGTTGCGTTTACAGTTGTGCTTCAATAACACAAGTATGTATGTTATTACTAAAACACACACAGTTAAATATATTAGGTGAACTTTTAACATTATTAACCCTGTTATAATTGAAGTTATCATTGAGTTGAGTGATCATTGAATTCTAGGCTGGAACTTTGAATTAATAGCCCTCCACTGTGAAATTTCTGGTAGAATGCAAGTGGTGATGTCAATTTACACCCATTAAAACAGAGTTCTGAGCAGCAAATCACTGTGGATCCCTAACAGCCCTTGGTTTAAGAATATCAGTGTTCCCAGTCTCTCAAATAAAAATAACAATCATACTGGATTTTATTCTCTCAAAAGAACAGGGTTGAGCAGGTATGTTTTTGAAAATAAAAATATACCATCAAGCAGACTGAAGCATTTCTTTCGTCCTTTTACTTATTTTTCTCAAACTCTGTCCTTCCATTGGCATTCTGATCCTTTGAAGCACTTTTGTATGTAATCTCATCACTTTTTGAACTCTTTCAACTATCCACTATATTCAGATATATTTTATTTTCTATTGGCAGAGACAAAACATAGCAGCAGGCTAGCTCCTTAGTTTTATTTTTTTCTCTCTATGTTTTTGTTCAAGTTTAGAAGTAGACACACCTGATCAACTGCACATGAAAAACAAATTCAGAATGATGAAGTTACATTGGCTAGGCATATATAGATTCATAATTTAATTTCAGATTTTTAATATGAGCCCACCTTCTTATGAATAACACTTTCAAGGAAACTCCATTAAAACGGTACTCAATGTGAGGCCTTACAGCAGCATTTGACCGTTGGAACTAGGTGGGTTACCATTATAACAAGACTATGATTTTTGTTTTAATAGTAACATAGTAACAAAATCCTTGGACATGTCAAGCTTAAGAAAATCTGCAGTATCTATCATTCCATAGGAAGAAAAGTTTTCATAGTAAGAATAATTGTGCTTTACCTCAGTAACCCCTGTTTTGAGTAGTTCCAGTTCAGAACATCAACCCTCTCTTACATGTCTACAGTTTCTAAAAACACAGATCTGCATATTTACACAGAAAGGTACTTTTAAACTGCATTATTTGAGGTAATAAATGAAGCACTTTAAATGAGAATTTAATTTACAATTTTTCTCTCAGTTACCTTGAGATGACAAATCACAAATTAATCCTGCTCTATTTTTTCAGAGACTAGCCACTGATTTAATGAATTACTTTGAATCTTTCTTTGTCTGGTGCAAATAAATATTTAGTCTTCAGCTTTCATTCAATATTTGAGCTGGAACAATATGTTCTTTCTCAAGATGTCATATTAAGTAGTTTAAGAAATACAAATCATAAAAATAATTAATTTATATGGCAGTTGATCCTTTTTAGCTTCCTGTTGTTTCAATGTTATTTCCCTTTTTTTTTAATTATCATTTTTTATAAACTGAGTACAGCACCAACATCCTGTTATCAAAGGACTTTCAATAGACCCCTTATGCTTTTTGATTTGTTGCATACATAAACTCACTGGAAATGAATCTGAAAGGTAAATACAACGGTAGTACTGAAAACACTAGAGAAGAAATTAGAATGTTCATTAACTGAATATTTAACCCCAACTCTGATGCTGACATGCTGGATCTGGTGATTCAGTCTCTAAGAGGCTTAGTTTCCTGTCACATTTTCCTTTGTCCATTCATTTGAGTTAAAATAACAGATACTATGTAATGCAAAGTCAGCACAACAAGACATCTTCACCATGACTATATTTTTTTCAAAAAACTATAAGCATTGATTTGACTACAATAATAATATAAGAGGACAGAAGCAAGAGTTATTCTTGAAGAACATTGTTGGAGGAGCAAAGATGCTAATAACAACCGTCATGTAAGAAGCAAGTGTGGGAGACCTGCAGGGGAAGGTTTGGGACTTACAGAGAGATGAAAGTGAGGGAAGCAAAATAGAAGCTTGTGTCCCCTCTCATCTGTAAGAACTATCTGTGGCTC
>JAAGNO010028617.1:0-21003 GCA_033439905.1 Ceryle rudis | reverse complement strand
AATTCAAGCCTTAAAATCACTTCTACCCCCCTGTCCCTTCCAAAACTCTATTTCTTTTCTCAGCAGGGAGAAGCCTGGTGAGGAGAGGGGTCCGGCCGGGCCGGGCGCCTTCAGTGGAAGCGGAGCGGCAGGAGCTTTCTCTGTGGGCTGCGCCAGCGCTGTTGGGCCCTCCCAAGTATAAGGAGCCCGCGTGCGGTCCTGGTGCAGCCGCCGGTCCGTGTGATTCGGCCCTGCCAGCCAGCACAGCCCCCCGGGCCTGCTGCGCTCGCAGTGAGCCGTCCGGATCCAGATGCTCCTGCCGCTGATCGCCCCAAGCGCCGGCCCTGGGCTGTGCTTGTGTCCCTGCTTTCCAGCCACTGTCAGCCGGGCACCGGGGACATGGTGGTGCCGTTTGGCTTCCTCTCCCGCTTAGCCTCCTTATTGTCTCCAGCCTGCTGCCGCACCCGTAGCTTTCAGCTCGCTGCCCCTCGCCCTCCCTTCCCTGTGTTTGGGTACCGAGTGTCTCCTTAGTTCACTCCTATGTGGCTCTTGGGACACTTTTTCCCTATTACAAGGTTCATCTGAGCAGCTAAAACCATCTTCCCCCAGTTTGTGCTGATACAAATACATTATTCCTAGATAAACATCTTTATTCTGCAATGCAAATGAATGCTGTGTCTGTAAACATTTTTTTTTTTACTTCTCAATCTGGTCCTTCTTTCTGCAAAGGTCTTATTAAAAAAATACAAAACAACAAACACACCTCCATCTCCTTGATCACCTGCCATTTGCCTTTCATTTCTCACACCTCCTTACTTTCTTCGGGTTTTGCCTCTCTCATTGTACATGTTGGTCGGTTCATCCCATAATAAAGAATGGTGCTGACCCATTTGTCCTCTGGGATTACCACAGCTCCCTTTTCCTGTCAATAATTAACACTGTTTACAGTCGTAGCCATTCAGTTTCATTCTTGATCACACTGTAATACAATTCCCTCTCACTCATCAAAATAGCTAATGATCTGGTACAGTCCTAGACAAATCACAGTGAACTGAGTAACTGTCCTCATTGCCTCTGACCCAGCAGTCACCTCTAACACGAGCGAGATGACTCCCAGCTCTACTGTTTAAACTGAAATAACAGACTTTCTTTTTTTTTTTTTGCCAGTGGAGAGTCACTTTCCCCACCCCTGCCTCAGTGTCTTTTTCCTCTCATTTCATCATGATTTACAAGATCCTTTTTATAAGGACTCAGCCTAGGATCTGTGCCAGTAAAAAACATGTAAACATTATGCATGGCCTTGTTCTTCTCCTGCCTCTTACCTCTTTAGATATGAGCTCCTTGAAGCAGAGCTTGTCAGTAAATGTTTGGGTTTTTTGTTACATTATAGTTCTACTGAAATAGAATCATAGAATCATAGAATCATTTTGGATGAGAGAGATCTACAAGATCATTAAGTCCAACCCTATTCCTAGCCCTATCAAAACCACTAAACCATGTCCCTAAGCACAACAGCTACCCGGCTCTTAAACACCTCCAGAGAGGGTGACTCCACCACCTCCCTGGGCAGGCTGTTCTAATGCTTGATGACCCTTTCAGTAAATTCTTGCTAATACTCAGCCTGAACCTCCCCTGGTTTAACTTCAGGCCATTTCCTCTTGTTCTATCGCTTGTCACTAAGGAGAACAGACCAACGCCCACCTCACTACAACTCCCCTTCAGGTGGTTGTACAGAGCAATAAGGTCTCCCCTCACCCTTCTCTTCTCAAGGCTAAACAGCTCCAGATCCTTCAGCCTTTCCTCATAAGAGACGTGCTCCAAAGCCTTTACCAGCTTGGTAGCCACCTCTGGACTCTCTCCAGCACCTCAACGTCCTTCCTGTAGAGAGGGGCCCAAATCTGGACACAGTATTTGAGGTGCAGCCTCACCAAAGCCAAGTACAGAGGAATGATAATGTCCCTGCTCCTGCTGACTACGCTGTTCCTGATCCAGTCCAGGATGCTGTTGGCCTTCTTGGCCACCTGGGCACAAATAATTTTAATTTATTTCCTTTGCTTTAAATGCATCTTGAAAGAATGCCTGCTGAAAATGTTAAGTGCTCCTGACATTTATTAAAATAAAATCCAAAGTAATAATGACTCAAAAACAATAGCATTTTTCTCCAGCCACACTCCCTGCACATATCCACACTATAACTAATTAAAATGCACCAAAGAAATGGGAAGATGATGCCCTTTAAATCCCAAGAAGAAGAGTTGCTTTTGCCCTTCCCCACCACTTTGCTGAAGCTCCACTGAGGCAGCTAGGCTTGGCACAGGCCAGTCAAACCAGTAGACTGAAGCAGCTCAAGGATAAATGAGAAAATTATTTTGGAAGTGAAGGTTTCCAAGCAAATGCTCTGCTGAAAACTCCCTCTCCTTCTGAACTGGTTGGATTTCTACCTCAGACACCCCAGTAACAAACAGGGATCTCATTGGAGAGTGTACCTGGAAGCATACTTCGACTCCATAGTTCTCATTTTCCTTCTCATCTAATGAAAAAGAACAACACCTCCCAAAAAAGAACCCTACCAATACCTTACAAAGCTATTGAGAGGGTGAATTAATTAGCAAACTGATTTCATATTTAACAAGCCTACTACTGGACTGCAATGTGAAGTATTACCCAATTCTTTTTACCCCAAAACTTTGTTATCTTCTCATTTGAGGGCATAGAAGCATAGACACAAATTAAGTAAGTGACAGCAAATAAATTAAGCCCTTTTTAAAAAGTTGACAGAGTTGTTTTTTGTTGTTGTTGTCTGGTTTTGGTTGGTTGTTTGGGGTTTGGGTTTTTTTTTTTTGTGTTTGGTTGGTTTTGGGTTTTGGGTTTTGGGTTTTTTTTTAATTATTATTTTTCTGCCTGGTTTGCTCAGAAAAGAGAAACACTGTCATGGAAAAGAAATCAAGCAAAGTATTCATTTCCCCAGGCTGCATTTTTGGCAATATGGCTTTTGGGGAAGGAAAGTAATGTTTGGAAAATGTTGTCCCTAGTCTGTACATCATTGCTCTCCAGACAGGAGCAGCTGCATCATTTTTTGCCTTCCTAGGTGCTATTAAGAGGAGATGCCGAATGTGATTATTGAAATCTAGTAAGTTCATTTGTCCTTAGGCTGACAGATTGTTGTTTAAATAGATTTTCTGCGGGCTCTTTAATTTGTGTTTGTGAAATAGTTCATTTTAATGCTCTAGATTTCTGTGCCATTTCTTAATATCCAACTCTTAATTGTCTCAGGGAAACAACATGTATTAAAAAAACCAGATACAGGATAAGACTCAGGTAGGTAATCATCACTGGAGAGGCTGATCTGTCATACTTAACAGACCATGATAGTACTCATGATTATAGCTGCAGTAATATTTTCAAATTCTGAAAGTTATTTCAGCATTTTCCTATGAGTGAAGATACGAATTCTGTTTACTCAATATCTATCTATCTATCTATCTATCTATCTATCTATCTATCTATCTTCTTACCTATCTTTTATGCAGAAGAGCATTTGCCTTTATCATGTGTTTTAAGAGCACAGGCCATACTAAGAACTTCTGTGAGAAGTGGGACTATGAAATTCATACATCCAGTGTTGTCATATCCCTACAAAGAAAACATAATCTAAATGGAAATTGCCTTTAACCTTATTACTGTGTGATAAAATGAAAAAGGTTGAGTCAAGGAGAGCATTTGGGTTTTTAAAACAGCTATGCAAGGTACTTGGAAGATAACAGGGAATGAAGACTGCTGGAGGAAGTTGGGAACTAATAATTTTTAAAGCACATCTCTTTAGAAACATCATTCAGTGAGAGAATCAAAATGCAAGTATATATTCAAGAGTGATTTTTCTACTTTATTGTACCTCTTACTGCTTAGTAATCCCTGTCAGAGATTAACTTAACCCCCTGTGCATGCGCCCAGACCCAGGCCTTGGAAGACCGAGGGGTCCAGAGACCACTGGAGACCCTCCAGAGATGGTATTGGGCATGTGTACCACCACCAGGTGGTAGGTGTGGTCATGCAAAACAGCTCCTCAAATATGCTGAGTAGTTCTTCGAAGGATGAATATTCAACAGGATGACCCAATAAAAGAGCAGGAACAACCAACATTGATGGAATGTTCTCCCACTGGACTTGAACGTGAATTGGACTGATGGGATGCCACAGATCTGTAGTGGTAGCTATCACAACTGGCCTTTTTCTTCCTTTCTTTCCTTTTTCTCTCTCTCTTCGCTTTGTGAACTTGTTGTCAGGCAAATATAGTCATTTGGTGCTTGACTCCGTTCTGAGTCTTAATTCTGTTCCTGAGAATACGATCAAAACCTTGCTCTGGTCTATGACTGGCGCATGACAATCCTCCCTTTTATTGCTCCTACCTGTTCTTGGAGTTAAGTCAAATTGCAGAGTGATCCAGTCATGAAAAGGTTCAAAACAGCCTCAAAACAGATCTCCCCTCAAAAGAAGGCAAAGTGCAGTGTGATCAATATGCTCATCGATACAGATTTTCACTGATTCGAATTTCTGGGTGACTACGAGTGCTTAAGTCTCTTACCCTGAATAGCAAAGCAAATGATTTCAAGCTACTGTAGTGTCCTGGTTGGAGTGAGAACAGAACATAGTCAGTTTATACTTGGCTTTGAGAAAAGTGTAAAAACGTTTGATGCCAATTTTATCAAATCTATAAACATCCCTTTTTACACTATTCAAATATTTCTGTTTCCCAACAATACTAGGAAGTTAGAAACTTACTAGGTGTTACGAATTTCAGATGATTCAATTTTGCAAATCATGGAAATAAAAAAATTCCAAATAAACAGAAGTTTGGTTTGCATTATGGATACATATTCTGGTTTTAGTATATACATGACATAAAATGGCCATCAGAAATGGGTTTCTTTCCCCAGGCTCTTCTCATTTTACTGGGTTACCTTTGTTTCATGACATAAGTGTGCTGAAACTAAGTCTCTCCTTTCATTTATTTACATTTAATTAGGCATACATTAATCAGCTTAAAAATAAAAATATCATCCAGAATATAATAAAAACAATCAAAAATAGAGCTGATAAGAGTTAGAATGTGCCTTGAACCTCACACTGGGCATTTACCAGCTCTTTTGCTCTCAGTAGATTTAATTACTGGAGAACAGAGTTTCTTTGATGCCCTTTTCACTTGCTGAAGTAGACCTTGTCTGGAGCCAAATTTGTTAGTCTAGGTGATTCTCAATCACAGTGAATGGAGGGGTAATTACTGCTTTTAGAACTGGATCAGCACCAGTGTCATTCTGAATATTTTACCCTCATGCAGAGCTAGCATCCTCAAATCCACCACAACATCAGGAAAAACTTCACTGTGAAGGTGACAGAGCCTGGAACAGGCTGCCCAGGGAGGTTGTGGTGTCTCCTCTGGAGACTTTCAAAACCCACCTCATAGCATTCCTGTGCAACCTGCTCTAGGTGATCCTGCTCTGGCAGGGGGGTTGGACTAGATGATTAGCAGAGGTCCTTTCCAAACCCTACCATTCTGTGATTCTGTGATGATTCTGTAATTCTGTGAATGTGTCCTGAGATGTCTCCTATTCTGTGTGAGTCATGATATATGCCTTTGTGGTATGGAACAGTAATCCCCTTGGCTGAGGTCAGTATCTGCTAATTCTAGTTATTACTGTTTCACAGATTAATTCCTTCTCAATCTAAATCATTCAATTCAGGCGTGCTTTAAAATAACATCTCTCTCCTTATATATTCATGCTAAGCAAGTGTGAATAACAGACGAAAATTGCTTACCATAGCAAAACTAGGCATAGTCATGCTTCTTAATGAAGCAGTAAACATAAATAATGGGATATATTAAAAAACCCACCAACAAAATAAAATAAATAAATAAACCAAACCAAACAAACAAACCAAACAGAAAAACAAATAGAATGTAATGAGCTCAGTTTTAGACTATGAAACACTCTTCCAGTAGAAATAGGGAGAGCCTTGCTTATTAAGAAAGTTAAAACTAAATGGAAGCAAAGCTCTAGATAATGGAATCAATCCTCTGCTGGCAGGGAAATATGTCAGATTAGCTGCTCCATCCATTGCTAACATCTATGACTTCCAAACCCAAGCAACGCATACCTGTATCTCAATGTCATCAACTTTTCCTTCCTTTCTTAGAGCAATCAGCAACATTGCTCGTCTTTATTGACCTTCGTGTCAACATTCTTTCACCATCCCAGGGAGTCACACCTTGGGGTCACTGCTACCATAGAGTTACTCACATAGGTGTGTTCTGAGTAGTCTCTTCTCATCTTAATTGAGCAGTGAAGCATTTCCTGTATAGTTCTCATAAGTAGGTTTTACATGTAATCTCAAGCAAAAATTGGATGATTTACTTCTGTCACAGTTATCTGTACAGTAAAATTTGTATTTTCTATTTTTAGCACAATGCCACACATTTCTCACATGTAACTGTTACCAAAGGTGTCTACTTTTTCTGGAAGGTGTATTTCACACTTGAAAGTCCCTTCATGGATGAGGATGTCTCATTAACAGGAGCATTTCTCTTGAACTGCAGCTATTTTTGCACACTTTTCTCTCACTTTGTTGAAGCTGTGAAATGGCAACTTTGCCAATTCTTGTACACAGTCAGAGTAGTTTTTCTGTTTTGTTAATATGAAGTTGGGGATTTTTGTTTGAATTTGTTCTGGTTTAGCCACCATTAAAAAGTGAGACAATACCTTTGTCTTCTTTGTACTGCAGTGATGGAAGGAAAACCTATTCTCGGAGAAAGGGAAGGACAGAAGCGTAGAATGTTCCTGACACAGAAAAGTCAAAAAGCCCTGGTTTGTGAAATTGCATGTTAAGAACTGTCAGTGAACAAGATTTGTAGACTACTCACCTACTTCCTTCGCTAGCCACTCTTTACAAAAAGTCAGGGGAAAAGCAGTTGAATTCATGGCTCTTAAACTCTTTTGTTGTATTCTGCTCAATAACTTTTTTCTGTTCTCTTTGAAGTGCTTGGCAAATACACGTACAGAGTTCATATATAAGGACTTAAGTATGATCAAATTCAGACTGTTAAAACAGACTTATTTCTGCAGGAGAGAAGGGAAGGAATTGGCGTTCTGCAGGATTGAAGCATGGCTTGATCCTCAGAAAATAATAAATCTGTGCCTAAGGAGCTATTTCTTCTCCCCTTCTCAGACAGGAATAACATTTTCTAGACACGTACACTGTCTTCCTACTATGTGCATAAAGCTATTCTCTGCCTTTCATCGCAACAACCAAGAACATGTCTAATTTGGACCGGAATGCCTGCTTACAAACATCCAGGATTAACAGCCTGTTGGAAAGTCCTTGGGGACCCACTTGTTTTCAGAGCCATTCTATTAAAGCTGGATGTTTAAACAATTAAATTCTGGAGGAGTCAGGGTCCATACTTCCAACTGGATCAGGTTGCTTCCAAATACAGAAACTTGAGACCAACCCTCAGAGACCTCAAAAGGAAGTCATTAATGGGCCAACAGAACACTGCTTAGTCATTTGCTTATATCTCTTCATTCCACTTGCCTTTATCCTTCTTCTATTTCAGACATCTAGGGCAGCTCCTTGGTTAGTACTAATGCCATGGGACTGCTACTTCACATGAAACATTTCTCTCAAACATTGAGTTTATTGGTCCCATCACAGAACCACACCTCAAGCATTTGTATTTATTAACAGTGCTTTTACCACATTGGAATTGCAGCTACATACACCTGAAGCAAGTAATACTGCAGGTATATCACAGACTGTTGTACAGCATTGAAAGCCATTTCTAGGCAAAAGAGATTCACATATTTTTTTCAGAAGCTTTTTGTGAACCCAGAAGTCCCTGTAGCCTGCCAATCCATTTGGCTGAGGCACATCTGTTTCTCAATAATTCTTATCCATTTCAGCCAGAAGGATAAATGTTATGATTTATGGGCTGAACTTCTCCCAGTTGCAATCAATGGCTTGTAATATTCAGTAGACACTCCGACTCTGTCCAGATCCTGGTTATTGTTTTAGAAGCAGGTATTGGCATACAGAAAACTAGAAATTAATTTGTGCACTGCAGACTTAATTGCTATTCTGAATAATGCTACTGGTTGCATATTCTGTACAGGAAAATTAGTAAAGATTACTCTGCTTTGTGCATTGGAGATGATCAACACAGGAGCTCGGTGACGGAGTTAGTCTGTTACTTCAAGTCATAGCACTCAGAGGATTACTTCAGGTCATCTCACCCCTTTAAAGAAGCAGAGCACAGTGTTCCCCTTTGAACAGTGCCACCTCTACTGCTGCAGATTTTCGGTAACTGTTCAGCACAGGAAAGTCAAGCTGTTTGGACTGCATTGGTGGAGTGTTGTATATTGAGTTGGCAATAAGTAATAAACATGAATGGTATTGAGCAAGTGACTTGCAGAAAAGTAGGATTCCTCAGTTCCATAGGTGCCATCCTAGAGGGCAAAATGAGTTGAGTCTGCAAGACTACCTTACAAGGTAGAGGGATACTTTGATAATCATATGAGAAACATGGGAAAACTGCTGAGGGGTCCTGGCATATTAAAAATGTTGAGAGAAGTAAGGACAAGTCCTTCCTAAGGACTTGGATATGTAATTATGAAGTTTATTTTGTGTTCTAAATAGATGACATCCTTTTTTGTACTGTTCTGCAAGCAGTATTATAGTGGTGTGTGCCACACAGAGTCCTCATCCATTGGATTGTGTTTGGAAGGAAAAATGTGCAACCTAGACTTTTCTGCCATTCACTCTCAGTTTTCTAGTCTTTTTCCATCCCATATAGATTTGGGCATTTAAATTATTGAAAGCAGAGTAGGAGTCTTAAAATGCAATTTGATCATGCTCAAACAGTTGGGGAATTCTATTTAGCTCCCCATACATTAACATGAGGCTAATTATGACTTTTCCTCTCTTCATCAGAATAGTTTTTATAAAAAAATTCTTACTACTTCTAAATGTTCCTCCTTATATTGCAGCTGTTATACAATGCTATGAAATAAAGTGGTTCCCATGGTATTATTTTCTTACTATAAATTATTCTTCATACAAGAGTTATAGTGAAGAGAATTTTGTTCCAAGTAATATGTGAATGTTGACTAAGGACTAACCTGCTTGGCTGCTTTTTCTCAGTAAAGAATTATAAGTTATGTTTAAAAACATGTACAAATCTAAAAACTGTAGACCTGATCCTTTTTGCTTCTCTTTGGCACTGCCACTCCAGCAAGAGGTTCCTCCACTCTTCTTTATCCTGAAATGAGGAGAGCCAGTAGCTTCAGGCCAGTGCTTTGAGTAGAAAGCTAATTGACAGTCTGCAGTGTAAGGAGTACACAGATGCAGATTTTGGACTTCATTAGTGGTGATGAAAAATGCAAATGCTGGTTTTTAGATAACAAGCACAAGCTGGAAGTTTAGATCATTGTGCTCTTCTGAAACTGCCTGTATTACAAAAGATTGTTAGATGCAGAGAATTTATGTGTCTGCCCTCTCATCTATTTTAAATAGGCACTGTCGGTTTGAGTCTTTTTAAAACAGCATTCATAAAGTGAACCTATGTCTATATATGTTTGTTTACTCTCTAGTATGAAGGACAGCTAATTGCCAAATTCAGATCTAATTTAAAGCCTGAGCAGCTACACCAAAATCGGTAAGAACAAAGTCAACCCTGCCAATTTCCACATAGCTATGCAAAGTCAACTCAAAGCAGAATTTGGACCTACAAGCCATGTATTTGTTGACAGTCTCTTCTAAGCCTTACTGTCAAGGAAATCACAATGCCTTTACTTATTCAAACAGTGTCTGGAAGATACTTCTTGCTTGTAGAAAAAAAAAGAAAAAGAAACAGTAACACAAAAATCAGTCACCATTACTGACTGTAATGGTGTCCTTGAAGGCTGATAATTTATTTTACCGTGTTTCATCCTCCTAGTTTGCCCATGACCTGGATCTTTTGTTACAAGGGTAAGTGTATCAGACGCAAGCAATGGCATGAGCCGCTGCAGCTGTGTTTGGCCTATTTCCACCAGCATCAGATATGAGCTTGGATATAATATCCTTAATTTCTTGGTAGCTTGCTGACATGCAAGACAGCCAGCATCACTCAGTGTAATCCATGACAGTTGTTCTTTAACCCATGTCTAGCCTTGTTAAGTCTTAGTCATTGTCTAATACAATGATTCTACTTAAAGTAATGGCCCTTCAAGCATGTCTTAGTTAGGCAGATCAACAAAACTTCTTATCTTTTAACAGTTTACATCAACCTGTTACATTAAAAGTGTAGAACACCAGGGAGGGAGGGCTCAGATTGCCAGTACTAAGACATTGTTAAACTTTCTAAAATTCGAGACAGTACTTTTCTTACAGAAGAGATGCTGCACTGTTTAGTGCCAGATTATCATAAAGAAGAACTAATCACAGAGCGGAAGATTAGTGGACCAGAAACCAAAACTAATTGCTATCACTGTGGAAAAAAAAGACTATGCTAAATGGTAATTATAAAAATATGTACTACACATAAACATGCACAGCATGTGTATATGAATTAATTTTTAAAAGAGAAAAAAATATGAGTAAAACTGTGTAGGAAAAAAAAAGGATTAAAATAGTTGGTTTAAAAGATTAATATTAGATGGTTAAAAAGAGCCAGTCTTGGCACAGTAATGAAGCCAGGGTAGGATTTGTGAATAACAAACATGTATCTAATGGAAAATAGGTAAGGAGCCATATGCAGTCATGAAATGTAGAAAAATTGCTAAAGAATATTAGCGTCACATAGAAAAAATGAGAAGTTGAGAATTATTAGAAAAGAAAGTATTTTTCATCACACTACTAGATGGAGATTCTAAAGTTATTATTTATGAGGGAAAAAAAAAAAAGTTTAATTTTTTTTTATTTTAAATTGGTAGAAAATATACCATCCGGTTTTTCCATCATAAGAGGAAAAGTATTTTCTGGCTCCATAGCAACTAAGGAGAATATTAGACATCTTCAAAAGAAAAAAATTATTAAGTCTGTGGACCTGTACAATTTGTACCCAGAGACCTGAGGAACTGGTGAGGTAGACCTCTTGTCTGTTGAAATTTAGTTTTAATACATCTTGGAAGACCACAGCTGTTTCAAGAGGCAGGAAGACTGTTAATGTTGAAGCAAGATTTCAAAGACTGGGATGATGGCTCAAAGTAGTACACACTGGTTATCCTGATGTAGGTCACAGGTATATAAAACTTATGTAGTGAAGACTAGACATGAATTACAGCTATTAAAGAGTTGGATATCAAACACAGAATAAATGCCAGTGAAGATTATTTTTAATAGGAAATAGTTCTTTTAAAGTGAGTCTGATTTTAGATTTGGTTTGCTATTTTTAAATTGTATTTTTTAAGATAGTATATTGTCGAGAAAAGTACAAAATTAAATTTATTTAGGCTTTGGTAAGAAATTTGACAGTGCATTCTGATAAAGATCAGTATTGTATATGGACAGTAAAGGAACTGTAAGAAAATAGTCTGGGAAGTTATTTTTTTAAACAGCTGCCAGGGACAAATTGTCCCCATAGAGTCAGAACTGAATGTGAATGTCTGTAGTGGGATTTTATATACAGTTTTATCAATCCTGATATTTTTCAACTTTTGAATTAATAACATGGAAGTAAATACAGAGAGCTGAGGAAATTTGCAGACCATATGAAGACACCTGGTGTGGTAAATTACAATGAGGCTGTGGTGTGGCACCCTCAAAAAATGTTGTTTGCCACAATGCAAAGCTAAGAACATGAAAATCAGTTACAGGATGGTGAACTTTTACTGCAAGAACATAGTTCTGAAAATTATTTAAAGGTCACAATGCGCAAGCATCTCACAAAAAACTCCCACTGTGATGGTCAGTTAAAAATGTCACGTTCAGTGCTCACGGTTAGGGAGACAAGTTCATTTTCCTGTAGAACACTGGTGAAACTTGATTATGAAATACTACTAACAGTTCTATTCTGTTTTAAAACAAATAGAAAACGGAACATATGAAAACAAAAAAAACCCCAACCTGTCATAGCAGAGCTTTAAAGGAAGTGCAGGATGGCTTTAGAGTGAGAGATAGGTTCACTCAAAAAGACTACCTGAGACATGACACCATTAGAAGTACCTTTTTGAAGATACAATAATAGTAAGGAGCTTAGATTAAATTGAATTAGAGAAAACCACAGAAAAAAAATATCAGTTTCTGGAAACTGAAGTCATACAGATTCAAATGGGACATTAGGCACACATTTTTAACAATGAAGCTGATTAACCACTAGATTCAGCTAATAAAGCAGTGGTGGATTCTCCTGCTTTCTGTTTCTTGGATTCAAGCCTAGCTAAATTGCTGGAAAATGTGTTTAGCCAAACACAAGATAGCACAATAACAGGGGAGCTGGGTGATGCATCTGTGAAATGGTCTGTGAAATGCTAGAGATTCAAATCAGATGATCTGATACTCCCTGCTCATTTTAAACACTGTAAACCACCTTCAGTTCAAATATAGGTACCATAAATCTTACTTTTGATAGTACTCAAGTTATTAATGTCAAGGACCACCGCGGTCAGTCATTCTAGCTAGAATAGTTTTCAAAACTGGTTATTGTTTAAGTATGCTGGGTGAACCAAATCTAGTGGAATGGTGTTCTGAAGATATTTCTTTCCCTGTGTTCTGGGGAAGGATCATTCCTCCACTATGTAGGATCATGCCTTTCTCACTTGTCTTCATTTCCACCTTTTCCCTTATTACCTGAGTCGTTCCCTACACTCACAGGAGTTGCTTTCAGCAAGACACTGGTCAGCACTGCTACCTGTGGTGTCTTATTCTCTAGAGCATTGAGTGGGGCAGAGCTGGGATGTTGACAATTGGGTATCTCCTTATTTGTGGAGACAGGCTCAATGCTGTTCTAGCTGTAGCAGACTTCTGTGCAACTACTAGGGCTTTCCACAGAGTTTGCAAATTTCTTCGCATTGGACAGCAGTTTGGGAATTTGTGGCTGAGCTGAAGGAGGAGATTGAAAGGCAGAGAACAATAAGGGAATGTGAAAGGGAGATAGACTGGTGGAGTCAGGTCCTACCATCCTTGAGGATAGCGCAGCAGGTGGAGGCTCCATTAGAAGGAGTGGAACCTCTCCTTCCTTATCACCAGGTAAAAGAAGGGAACCTAAGAAATGAGGGAAAATGGAAACAGGTCCCTGCTCAGCGAGGCAAGAGAATCCCCTCCTGGTCTCCCTCCCCTACCTGGTTCCCCTTGCACAACAGGTATGGGTCTCTGGAAATGGAGGGACAAACAAATGATGATCAAGATGAAGGTCCATCAGGGGAGTTGCACAAGGTAAGTCAGTCTCCCCCATGCATTAGGTCCAGCTCTAACAAGAAAAAAAAAGGAGGGTAATTGTAGTTGGCAACTCCCTTCTGAGAGGAACTGAGGGCCACATATGCCGGCCAGATCCACACCATAGGGAAGTCTGCTGTCTCCCTGGGGCCAGGGTCACAGATATTACTAGGGAACTCTCTGGTCTGGTACAGCCATCAGACTATTACCCTCTATTGATTATCCAGGTTACTATGGAGAGAAACCGGAAAACAATTAAAAAAGACTACAGGGCCCTGGGGAGATTGCTTGGGGTCTGAGGAGCCCAGGTGGTGTTCTCTTCAATCCCTTCAGTGGCAGAAGGGTTGGACTCAATGCTCTTCAGAGGTCCCTTTCAACCCCTAACATTCTATGATTCTGTGATTTTATGATTACATACTTGAAACAGTGCCAGCAGTGATCTGACCTGAATGACCTTACAAAGACAAGGGCTTTCTTACAGATAGATTGTCACTGTAGTGACTGTCCAGGAGGCTGAGACCATAGCAGTATAATCAGGGTGAGGGGCATGTTTTGTAGATCATTTGGGGAGAGTAGAAGAAACAGGCAAAATCTTCTGTCTCCAGCCTTCCTAAGAGTTTCAGCGTTGCAAGCAGGGCAGCCCCATGACACTGCTAGTTCTGGGAGCCCTCACTATAGACAACAAAGCAATCTTCAACAAAGGTCACTTGCCGAAGCTTTTTATACCTTTGAGTTCCATACATTCTTAAAAGCAGCATTTCTTCTTGCTCTTTCCATGGGTATGCCAACAGAAAGTCTTCCTAACATAAAGGCTTGACTGAGGAATTTTTATATCTGGCAGGACCCAGGAAGCATAACATACATTAACACAATTCTCTGTCTCCTGCAGTCTGTCATTTCTAGCTTTCAAAGCAAGAAGAAAGAAATTGGACAAAATTGTACTTCAGAAAATTCTTGACCTGAGCCATGCCATTAATAGTTTTGTATGAAAGGAAATTCTAGTCCCACTATCTGATAAGAATCCATACTGATATTCATTTAAAGAAAGTAATACGTTCCAGAATTAAAGATTAAAAACTTCTAGCTTGAGGAAAACTGTTTCCACAGCTCTAGCTGTGAATATTTGAGGCTATTTGTAGAAGAGAGACCTGTACTTCACAGAGAAGAGGGAAGGAAGGAGAGGTGAGGGACGAGGTATGAGCCATCATGAAAAAATTATTGAAAAGAACATGTGTTAAATTCTCACTTCCTGTTCTCCTGTGGGTGAGGTATGTTTTATCCACCGGATTGTGTTCTGGCTGGTACTTACCCAGAAATTCTTGTGGCATGGAGACTGTCTCTCCCACCTGACATGCTGCATCTACGAGGAGCCTCAGAATCATCAGCTGGCATTGCCAAGAATCATCATAAGAAAAAGACATAGGCTAAAATTATCTAAATAAGCTAAAAGCTGTTAAACAGGCTAAATAAAATAAAGCCAAAGACATACAGCTGAAAAATTGTTTGTTAAATGCCTGAAGGTGAAAAAAATGTTTTAATAAAACCCTCTCACCCCTCTCAAATCACAATAATAAAATACTCAATTAGAAAAATGGAAATGTGAGAATAACAAGGGACCATTGCTTTCCTGCTGTGTAGAGTGTGCATCTCTCAGAAACTGTGGGCTCAGGAAGTAAGCCACAGTGCAGGAAAGAAGGAAGGTCATTCACAGTCCCTATATGACCAGAAACTTGACCAATGCTGATTTGATTCAGTACAGATTAGTTTCCTTTCTTTCCCACCTCGTTCTTAAGTCTAGAGTTCTGTTACTGAAAGAGCAAACTCTAAACTTCACCTGAAATGAACTGAATCTTCTTGATTCAAGGATAAGGGAGTTAGGTATGTCTTCAAACAGTTCCGCTGGATTCTCCAGTATTTGTATGGAAATGTTGCAAGTTTCCTCAGAAAAGGGTGCCTGTAATTGTGAGTGCTGCAGGATCCTGATGGAGCTGTGATAGGCTAGTTTAGCAAGTCTAAATGTGCAACAATTAATATACTGTTAAAACTTTTATTTTTTCCCATTTTCTCCACAACAGATCTGTTCTGTATATGAGGCCTAAGAATTGGAAGTGTTCCATTCAGCATCTCTGAATAGTTTTACTAAATCAAATTGAACCTGGAACTGGAAATATTATGGATCACCCATACCTAGTTCTAAATGGAACTCTCCCCTTTGTCTTCTTTTTCCTTTACTAGTCATTCTCAAAAGATGCATTTCTCTCAGACTTCTGTTTTCACACTTTTCTTATCTATGCCATAACAATTCTCTGTATTTCTCTCCAAAGCTCTGATAAAATAACCCTGACAGTTCTGATTTTGCTCTGATTCAGCTGATGCTAATCTGTCTGTTCTTTTCTTTACATATTCATTTTCTTGTTTTCCTGATTAAATTTCTGCCTGTCATGACTCAAAATTCAAATGCCAATTACTTGTCAAAGCCATGAAAACTCTGAGAAGAAGCCTCCTCACAGTGCCTGTCCTCCAAATGGCGCCACATGTTTGTGTTGACTCCAACCAAACATGTGTGGAAAACACTGAGCTAAGAGAAATACTTTAGTATTCAAAGTTCTTTTGCTGAATCAAAATTAATTCAGTCTTGATCTTTGCAATTCTAAAACAAAGAAGTAGTTCCTCCCAAATGAAAAACCTGGAATTGCTGGAGGAGCCTTCTTCTGGGCTGGTAGCTAACAGTGTCAGGAAACAGTCCCCTCATGTGTCCCAGTTTCCATGCCAGGTAATTAAAGCTCCTTAGGAAGCTATCCCCTTCTGAGAATGGTAATGTCTTAATCTAGATCTCCTTCTGGACCAGTAAATTATGAAATCCTGCTCAAATGCTGACCCATTGAAAATGTTGTGGCCCTTCCATAGATCAATAAATACTGGCTAGAAAAGCATGAGGTTAATTAAAACATTATTTTGAGGAAAAGCTCTCATTTAAGACAGTTCCTTAGGGTTCAGTAGGAGGCAATGGTCTTTCTATGAGTTATGAGCATATGCTGGACTTCTTTGCACCTTTAGCTTCTTTGCTACTCTTGCATTTGGTATGCCAAGATCAGTTCATACCTCATCAGTGCAAAGGGATAAACTAGGTTATTTCTTTATTATTTCTCTAATATATAATTAATAATTCTGGTTTTAAGCAAAAAGCAACTAGTGTATTTAAAAAACATTAGAAAAGCAACAGCAAACTGAAAATAATATGCACAATGTGCCTCTTGGAGGTGCTTCTGGTTCTGGTTCTCTCTCAAGGGTGACAGCAAACCTGGAAGTACAGAGATGAGTAATAAGGATGAGGAAAGGTATGGAACTGCTAAATAGTAAATAGACAAGTTAGTGGAATGACAGAGATAACTGGGAGGGTAGAAAGGTCTATGAAAATGAGTGGCTAGAAAAGACACTAATAAATTGTTATTATAAGCTGTCTTATCCAGTACAAAAGCCAGAGAACTTCAAATGAAACGAGCAAATGACTAGATAAAAGCAAACAAAAGAGGTGATTTTTCATACAATAGTCAGTTGACCTGTGGAAATTTTCACTGCAGAAAGTTATGGATGTTATAAATTTACATAATTCAAAAAGTGACTGGACAGATTCATGAAAGAAAATGTCAAAGTAAAATGAGGATGTATTCTGTTATGTGCAGTAGTACTATATATAATGGTATACAACATATATTTTAAATATCCATTGTGTACAACACGACTGTAACTGCTTAATACAGCTGTAATATGTGGCAATATCTGTGACTCAGGAAGTCCTTGAATGATTATTTGTTGGATGGCTGCCATGGGAGCATTTGGAGGAAGCACTATTGTGAGAGTACTGTTCTTACTGCCTTTATCAACCATGCTAACCACTGTTTTCCTGGGGATTGTTGTTGTTTTCTTCCTTTTAATTTCCCCTCCCCCCTCCCCCCCCCAAAGAGAAATTAGTTTTACTGAACTGATTGCTGGAAGCTGCTCTCTGGAGTGTTTCACCAAATGTCCCTTAATTAGAGGAGTGTTAACATCCATTCCTACCCCATTTGAAGTCTGTCTGCTGTCATGGGCAAAGGATTGGCCAAAGCTCTTCTCCATTCCAGTAGATGGTGCTTTTGTCAGTGAGTGGGAGAAAAGGGAATAAAAAAATGGGAAATGCTGAGGTTTCATAGGGTCTCATCAATCACTGTCCTTGTATTCTGATTCTGTGATTTCCAGAGGCACCAGTCCTATTATCAGATGTTGGAGACTGGCAATCACTGATGATCCATGCTCCTGGGAAGTGAAAGGTCATCGCCAGGAGGAGCATAGCAAAATCGAGATGTCTCAGGTCAAATGTGCCACATATCAAGTGCTATCTCTGACAAACCACACAGTAACTCCTTCTGAAGGCTAAATCCTAGTCTAGATAGATCATTCTTCTGCCCTTCTCAAAAATCAATTTTATATTAAACATGAGGAAAATATTATTCTTGATCATCCCCCAGTACTTCTTAAGCTCTCTCATAGTAGCAGTTGTAGGAGATTTCATTGAGACTAATAACTAATATCCTAGTGAATATGAGGTTTGTGAGACAAGTGTCTTGAAAAAGACAGTTGTGTTGTTTTGGAAAGAGCATTGTAGTTCTTGCAGACAGCAGCTCTCAGGCCTGTCTGGCCGTGAGTCCTTATCCATTTACAGCTGGATTGACAAAGAATAGACTCCAGACTTGCATCTGTAAACTAGGCTTCAGTTCACACCTTCAGGTCCCCAGTGGGTGACTTGATTGAACGCCAGGGGTCCTACATTAGTCACAGTCACACTAATTGCTGTAGCTATAACAAAACCATCATAGAATGTCGGAAGCTATATCTTATATTTGTTACAGATCTTCTGAAAGTATTAGTGGGAAATTGTGCTGTGCTGGTTTCCAGAGCTGAGTGTAAACAAAAATGGGCACTTCTGGCTTCCTGATACCCTCATTTGATATATAAAACTATAGGAGGAAAATACTTCCTTGAAATATTCTGTGTTTTGTTGAAGCATACAACCAGAACAAAATTGTCACTAGAAGTTCTTCCATCTGCTCCCTTTGGCTACAAGTACAAGGCTGTCAATTCACCATACACTAAAAGAAGTCTGGGGCCAAATTCTCTGTTGGCATATGACCACAAAAGTCTTGGACTTGGGCTTTTCCCTGAAGAATTGAATCTGAAAGATTCAGTAGGAAAACAAGAGAAAAGTAGAAATAGCAGCATATGACCACCTTTTATCATAGTTCTTTCAATCATATGGAAGAAGACCCTATGGAACTGTTTACTGCAGATTTCTCGGGCAAATATCTTCAAGAACCAAACACACCAACAAAATACTGAAGCACTAGGCCATGCTTATTTCTATATGCAATAAGAAATATATGGCATCATAGCTGTAGAAGATGCTGGATGCATTGAGATAGCATTTTAATGCTTGACCATCTCTTTTTATGATTGCTTCTCTCTCCATCAGGAACACATTTGATCTCTATCCGTCTGTGAAATGCCTTGAAATAGAAGATGGACAAGTAACAACTTGATGGGGTCCCTAGTGTTTGATGCCATATCTAACATAAAATATTTTAGAAGAGGAAAATGTGCCCTCCATTGTCTTGAAAACTACTGTGTTTGTTAACTCTAGTTAGAGAAGATTTTCCCCTAATAAAACAATTTGAAGAGGAGGTTCTCATTGTTACAGGAAAGTCTAAAAAAAGCTGTACTCTCAAGGCATAAGCAGTATTTGGGTGGAAACACAACTGTGAAATGCCATATGGGGTATCTTAAGTCCTGAAGGTTTTACATGAAGTCAGGTCCAACTGTGTCCACAGAAGGCAAAAGATTTTCCATTATGGTCAGCACCGTCTCACTTGAAAAACTTGGAGCAAACCACATGGCAAATAATATTGGCATCCAAAAGAGCATTTCTATATAAACACTGTCACAGAATCATAGAATCTTTAGGGTTGGAAAGGACCTCTAGGATCATCGAGTCCAACCTTCATAATAACATCTCTCTGTCCATTAGACCATGGCCTCAAGTGCTACATCCACTCGTTTTTTAAACTCCTCCAGGGATGGTGACTTCACTACCTCCCTGGGCAGCCTGTTCCAGTGCCTAACCACTCTCTCAGTGAAGAATTTCTCCCTAATATCCAATCTAACTGTAATGTAATCTGATGTAACTTGAGGCCATTTCCTCTCATTTTGTCATTAGTAATTTGAGAGAAGAGACCGACACCAGCCTCGCTAGAACCTCCTTTTAGGGAGCTGTAGAGAGCAATTAGGTCTCCTTTCAGTCTCCTCTTCTCTAGACTAAACAACCCCAGTTCCCTCAGCCTTTCCTCATAAGGCATGCTTTGCAGACCCCTCACCGGCTTCGTTGCCCTTCTCTGGACCTGGTCCAGCACCTCAATGTCCTTCTTGTGCTGTGGTACCCAAAACTGGACACAGGACTCAAGGTGTGGTCACATGAGTGCTGAGTACAGGGGCATGATCACCTCCCTACTCCTGCTGGTCACACCATTTCTGATGCAGGCCAAGATGCCGTTGGCCTTCTTGGCCACCTGGGTACACTGCTGGCTCATGTTCAGCTGGCTGTCCACCAGCACCCCCAGGTCCTTTTCTGCCAGGCAGCTTTCCAGCCACTCATCCTTCCAAATGCCTGTAGTGTTGCCTGGGGTTGTTGTGACCAAAGTGCATGACCCGGCCCTTGGCCTTGTTAAACCTCATCCCACTGCCCTCATCCCATCGCTCCAGCCTGTCCAAATCCCTCTGCAGAGCCTTCCTACCCTCAAGCAGGTCAACACTCCCACTGAATTTCGTGTCATCTGCACATTTACTGAGGACACATTCGATCCCCTCATCCAGGTCATCGATAAAGATATTAACCAAGACTGGTCCCAGAACTGAGCCCTGAGGGACACCACTTGCGACTGGTCGCCAACTGGACTTAACTCCATTTACCACCATGCTCTGGGCCTGGCTATCCAGCCAGTTTCTAACCCAGCGAAGAGTCCAAACCAAGTCCACATCCCGCCTGTCCAAGCCATGAGCCGCCAACTTCTCCAGCAGAATGCTGTGGGAAACGGTGTCAAATGCCTTCCTGAAGTGCAGGTAGGCAACATCCACCGCTCTTCCCTCATCCACTAGGTGGGTCACCATCATAGAAGGACATCAGGTTGGTTAAACGGGACTTGCCCTTCATGAACCCTTGTTGGCTGGGCCTGATCCCCCTGTTGTCCTGCACTTGCTGCATGATCATCCCCAAGATGAACTGTTCCATAATCTTCCCCAGAACTGAGGTTCAGGCTGACAGGCCTGTAGTTTCCCGGATCCTCCTTCCGACCCTTTGTGTAGATGGGTGTCACGCTGGCAAGTCTCCAGTCATCTGGGACTTCCCCTGTTGCCCAGGATTGTGATAAATGATGGAGAGAGGCTTGGCAAGTTCCTCCACCAGCTCACTCAGCACCCTTGGGTGGATCCCATCCGGCCCCATAGACTTAGGGGTGTGCAGTTGGCTTAGCAGGTCTTTCACTACTATTTCCTGGATTGTGAGGGGATTATTCTGCTCTCCATCCCTATCTTCCA
>JAAGNO010028616.1:142199-154926 GCA_033439905.1 Ceryle rudis | reverse complement strand
TTTTTCATTTATTTACTTAATTATTTATTTACTCCACTCCTTTTCTAATAGTTAACATCATTACATATAGGATATCACTCTCTGCCCTCTCCCCCCCCTCCCCCTCCTCCGTTTTCTCATCTTTCTTAATTTTATTTTATTCATTTTTTTTGGCAAGTGACTTGTTTTCCAGTGAAAGCTGTTGCCTTTACTGTAAATGACCATTCAGAACTTTGAGCACAGCAAGAACAATGTTTCTGTTTGGCTAGAAGATGTGAGTTTAGGGATAATCTCCTACCTCCTCTTGTACAAAGAGATCTGTTAATGAGCCAGCACATTACTCAGATGCTGGCAGCAGAGAGCCTGCGTTTTAGAATGAGAGCTAACTTAAAAAATATCCATCAACTTGATAATATGTCAGATGATTGTACCTTCTTGCAAATAAAAGTCCAATTTGCTGGGTGCTGAAGACTTAGTTCTTTTAACATAGGTTGTTCTGAAGTTTCAATAGCCATCGTTTTATTCTTAAACACAAAGAAAAAGCTATTGCAGGTTCCCTGTGTTAGTGGCAAATTTCCTATTGGTAGGGAGGAAAAACTTGGTTTTGTTCTATCTTTCATGAACTAAAATAGCATTATTTTATCTACCATATGAACTAAGTCTGGAGGTCTGGATATTAGCAGAATCAAGTATGATCTCAGCCTAGCTTCACTGCTTATTTTCTTATGTGTGTGGGGAAGGGGATGTGATACAAAATGAAAGAAGCTTTCTAGATCCTCCTAGCTCTGAGCTAATTTCACTTTCTAGTTTTCATGTGCTGATGCTGAGCTGTTTTGAGGTCCCTGTCAGTGCAGGGAGCTATTTGTTTAGGCAAGTCACAGAGCAGCAGTAGCTTGTACAGGTTGGTATATCTTTCAGAAGTAGGCTGTATTTGATTCATATCCACATTTGCACATGTACATCACTTCTCTGTGTGGCTGTCCCTGCTGACTGGGAGGAGGACAGTAGAGAAGTCTGCAGGAATTAGTGGTTGTCTGTTGGAATTTGGGGAAAACTACTAATCTAAATAAACTCTCTTCATTTTTGCTGCTTTTAATAATGGAGATTGTATTCCACATACATTGCCTAGCTCAGCTGCAGGTGGATTCTATATCTAAAAGGCAAGGAAAATTTTCTTTTTGTCAGGAGCCACGTTAAGGGCAGAAGAGTCATGGAGGGATTCTTGTGGAGGGAGATGGTCTTTAGCCATCATTCATCTGCTCCCATTCTGAGTATGACCATGCATTTAGCTTGTTTAGCTGTGCAGGGGATGTACTTCTCTGAAAATGACTCGAGTAAATTCTCATTTTCAGATAAGGTACTGAATGAGATAGGACTCTCATTAAGGTATTGAGGTGGTGATCCAGGCAAGACTGAAAGAAACAGTCCCAGAAATCATGAAGTTGCTTCACTGTTAATGGCATGTTGTGCAGCTTTTCCTTCATAGGTTACCCCATCGCCTCTTACTAGGAAGACGAAGACAGAAGTGCTTCTGTAACTGAAAATAAAGTTCCTCTCCCCCGCCTCTGCGCTGTAGGTAGCGTGACTGTGTAGCAGAGGTTCTGCCACCCCAGGAAGAGATTCAGTATATGTGTTAGCTCCAGAGAGAGTCCAGACTTCCACTGACAATTCAAATGGATCTTCTGGTTGGAGAACTTCACAACCCAGCCGAAACAGTCTTCTTTTGTCTGTGCTGAAGTCCCGTTCTCTTTGAATAGGTCTGTTCTCTGACCACTACAAACTCATTGCTGTATTGGCATCTTTCCTGATGTTTTTATGATACTCATTTTAATGTACTGCATATTTTTCAATTTGGGACAGTGCTCAAAAATTTGCCCATAAATGCCACTTCAACTGGGTGAATGCTGCTTTTTATCACCACACCGCTAAAGGCATTTCTGTTGTTTTCCCAGACCAGTGCTTTGGTTTGTTGATGTTGAAACCAATTTCAGCACAGGCGCAATGGGTTAATGTTGTCTTGCTTGTTTGTGTAGCAATGGCAGCTCTGAGACTGACCTGTAGCAGGCAACAGACTGCAGCCATTTTCTAAGAGATACACATGAAGACCTGCACATACTTGTGGAGTGGAAAATTTTGGGGCCAGAGGGAGGCAAGATGGGAAGGAGAAAACAAAACCTCTGGACATTGTCTGATGAAATACAATGGAAGAGGAGAAATGCTGACCTGCCTCTTTCATGCCCTACCCTATTTTTCAGTGTGCAGCTTCTTGGTTTCTGGGAAAAGCCTCTTTGTTTCAAGGTGCCTAGATGAGGAGCGCACAATCTTCAGTGGACTGGCTGGGGTAGGCAGCCCAGGAACCTTTGGGAAGAGTTGGTAGGAAAGGAGGCAGTGCATACCTATGTTGTCCTGTGAGCAGGGTAGCACTGAACCATCACATGGGCCATTGCTATTTCTACTCTTCCAGATGGAAATTAAATGACAACAGCCCCCTATTTGGTCCTTTTAATTTTATCACCTTTCTGGATGCACTGAGCAGTGGGGGAAAGGAGACAATGTTGTCTCCTCTGACTCACTCAGTTAGATGTTTTTATGGGTAGCACAGGAGGATCAGTCCCCTCACTTCACTGTGGGAGCCTGTCAGTGAGATTAGTCCGGTGAGATGAGGAACAGCAAGACTGGTCCCTGACAGTTTTAGTCCATGTTGAGGTTGTCTTCAACCCTGGGGGCTGTTGAGATTTTCTTTACAAGCTTCTGTATAAAAAGCCTCACCACAAAAATTCCTCTTTGTTTTTTAAACTAGCTTGAGCAGATATTTTAATTAAAAACTACCAGTGGCAGTACATAGCAGGGCGCTGGAAACCCTTTCTCTGTGGCAGTTTCTGAGCACAAATGCTTCTGTGTGGTTGTGGTCACATGTTTGATTGACTTGGTTCCCAAGCTGATGTTCACAGTACTGTATTCATCTTGTTCAGATGACTGTGACATGCTGCCTGAATGCACTGTTGCTGACAGTGAATGTGAAGAGAACCAGACAGTTGACAGCATCTCCATTTTTTAGAGCTGATGTAGGATGATCTGTCACATGATGCTAGGCCACAGCCTGTCATTTATACAGCTACAGCTGTAATGTGGGTAAGATGAGCAGAAATGACAGAGAAGTGACAAGGGGGTGGAGGAGGGAGGATGGGGGGTTGAAATTATTTATGCCCATCTCTCACAAAATTGCACGAGCATTATTTTATTTGAGTGAATGCCATATTGGTTTCAGATGTGGATTTGAGATCTACTTGTTATTGCTATGGGTTGGAAGAGCACTGGAAGCCCAGCCATGCCTGCTGTTCAGGGTAATGTGTCTGCCTAGGATGGGTGTTAGAGATCCTTCGAGCTGATTCTGTGCTCTGTCCATTATGGCTATTAGGGAAGCCTTTCTCCTTGTTGCTTGGAGTGCACGAGGAATGGCAGCCAGAGCCTTGGGACATTCAAAAAGTTACTTTATCTTGCGCTAAATAACCATATTCTCAAGAGCAACCATACTCTCAAGCTGGGAGCTGTAACAACCTTGTATATTCTGTAGGAGGTGCAGAGGAAAGAGACCCCTAAGGACGTATTCAATGCTGCCATTCAGCACCTAAAATAGAGTAAGGAACCTTTTCTGGCAGGTGACTAATAGGTGATTGAAGCCCCCCTTCCAGGTCAGACAGCCTGTGGTCTCTATACAGTTACTAGGGAGACAAGCTTGGGGAACAAGTAACTCTGTCTATACAGCTCTTTTCCCTTGATTTTCCCCTGTGCATTGACTAATGCTGTTTCTTTGGGTTGTCTTCCCTGTAATTTGGGAATAATCGTTCTTGTAGCACTGGACTGTTGAGAGCTGTGTAAGGGAAATGCAGCTGCGTCCTAAGGGCAGTATTCAGAAATGCATCTTCCCCTTGCTGTCTACCTGTTCCCAAATGATCCCAGCACAGGAGGCTGAAGACTGTGGTAGAAGGGTGAGGAATGAACTGTGCTGTCCCGGTCTTTGCACTAGGAGTTGTGAGTCTGCATTATGAGTCCCAGTTTCCTCCATACTTCACTTTTTCTCTGTGCTATGCATAATAAATTGCTAATGGCCTGAACATGCAGGGAACATGATGTGCACTGGCTTCCATGCTGGGGTCTTAGGTGAGAAGCAGTATAAGGCTTGTTTCCATTCCTCTCATTCTCTGTTCACCTCCTCACGAGTGAAGAGAAAGTCAGTGCCACTCAGCTTACTCCTCTCTGGTAATGAGGGTCACACCCAGCTTGCACAGGGGTGTGAGTGAGGAACATTGTTCTTGTGCATCCTTAAAGTCTTGCTTTACTCTGTAAATTGTATTAACTTGGGTTAACAAGAAAGCCCCATGATGTGTATGGTACTTGTGACAAATGTTGTATTTTTCTTAGTATCATATACTTCTGTTGAGATGGCTGGGGCAACACACTTGACAATGATGAATTATTTACAGCAGACCAACAACCATTTATCCTGTGGTACCATCTGCCATAAAGATCCCATTTTGTCTTAGCAGTTTCCTCCCTTTGTTATTCTTTTAAACAATATTTGAAGATGTGGAAGCAATGAGGAATGGATAACCACCTCTGGGCCGTGGTTTCAGTGGTATGTTCAGATGCTCCTGGACAACAGTGTTAAAGGTTAAATGCTCTTGGCATTTGATGGGAAAAACTCTAACAAAGGTGAAGTGAATGATGCAAGCCTAGCATGAGCTTTAACTGTTTAGGATGTTTCCCATGTGCATCCTTTGCTGGTCTCCTTGGTATAAGGGTCATGTTGTGGGCAAGGAGGAGGTGTGACTAGAGCAGAACTGGCAGATGGTCCCTTGAAGGTCGTTTCTTGTTGCTATCTCCTGTAGTGATGCCATATGCTATGCAGGGGGATGTTTCCTTCCTCTTCATGGAGTGTAAACTCATCAAAACAGTAAGTGCAGCATGCCATAAACTCTCAGCTCTTGAAGTTTCTGACTAGATCTGTGGCTTTAAGACTTTTTTTTTTTATATATATTGTCAAAGAGGATATGGAATAAGTATGTTGGAAAAGAAATTTAAAAACATCTCTCCCTGATGAATGTGGAGGTTTTCTCTTTAGTGATTTAACTTTTTCCTCCTGAAATTCTCTTTCTGCCTATAAGATTTTTTTGTTATTATTTCTTTTTGTTCTCCCCTAAGATCTTTCCTTGTAACTTGTGAATGTCCAGAGCGCGAACAGTGCCACATAAGTGATCTGGAGGAATTGAATGCCACCGCTGCTTCTGGAAGCATAGCTGTTCCTCTTAGCTCTTGGTAATGGCAAGTATTTCCAGCAGAAAACACCTGAACCAAATGCCCACAACAGCCGGGGGTAAGCAGTGTATCAGACAGAAGAAGCTGGCCGTGTCTTGAACTCAATGATTCTGAGCTGCTTGTGCAAATTTTACTTCATGTTGTAGTGGAGTCTTTTTCATACAGAGTCCCGTGGTGAAAGCACATGAAAACCACTGAGACCATTGTTGATCTATAGAATACATAATCTTTGGAAAGGGTTTTGAATGTTTGGGTTGGTTTTTTTGGTTTTGTTTGTTTGCATTTGTTTGGGGTTTTTTGTTTGTTTGTTTTGTCATTGCTTTTATTTTTTAATTTTAGTTTTTGCTGTTGTTTTGTAGTTGTTTGTTTGGGGTTTTTTTTTGTATTTTTGTTTCTCTTTTTGTTAATTGTGATTAATAACATTAAGAGAAGATTGTTATCCTGAAAGAATAAACGGGGGCATCTGTGAGTTATTAGAGGTACAAAACTTGGTGTACTTTTTCAAGCACATTTGTTATTGAGGTAAAAGGAACCAATGTGTAAAGCAGTAGAGCAGGATGTATTTACCCATTCAGAATCACTTGAGCCCTTTTAGAAAGGGCTCGACTCCCTTAGCATTACACCATCTTACGGCACTGTCAGCGGTGTTTGATATCCCTCACTCATCGGTGCTGGCTATGACCTGGTTGGTCCAGACAATAACTGTAACTATGAACTTTACAACTCTTTTATGAAGTGATTTAATCCACTTCCCTGGGGCTAAGGTAACGATCCAAAAGTCTCGTAGCGAGGCTGCCGAGGCTCAAAGTGGTGTAACTTTTCTTTGTTTTACTCTTTTGCTCTTTAGGTTTCATTGACGTTTCTGTCAGCCTGTTTACAATTTGCTGTTAAAGCCATTCATTGAACACAGTATTTCATGGGCTGTATAGCCAATAGGTGGGTTTGAGATTGCAAGGACTGCACATGAAGTTAACAAATCAGCTTTTAAGAGTGATATTTGGTACTACCATTTAAGATTGTAATACTTACCCGTGGGTCATAATTGAAGACTGACATTGTATACAGTTATACAACTTTTCTTAACACTAGATAATTATAA
The DNA here is from genome assembly GCA_033439905.1 of Ceryle rudis. Lineage (NCBI taxonomy): Eukaryota > Metazoa > Chordata > Aves > Coraciiformes > Cerylidae > Ceryle > Ceryle rudis. Next base: position 148,532 of record JAAGNO010028616.1, on the reverse strand, counting down.
ATAACTTGCTTATTTGTGTAAATATTGATCTAGTGATGGACTGATGTTATTAGGTGTAGATATGGTGCTCAGAGACATGGTTTAGCAGTGGACTTGGTAGGGTTAGGTTAATGGTTGGACTAGATGATCTCACGAGGTCTTTTCCAACCTAAACAATTCTGTGATTCTGTATCATCTCATTTTGCCTGATTACTAACAGATAACCTTGTTAAATACCTAAGCTTGGGGTAGAGGGTGGTGGTTGTGTATTTAACAAACAACATAGCTTATGTTGCTGAGTTGACCCTTTCCTTATCAGCCTTTCCTTGTTTGTATGCTAAAAAGCACATCCAATGTTCATGAAGCTTCTTTGGTCACTTTTGCTGTGTAGCAGGGCAATGCTTTTGTACTTTGATAAGATCAGACATGTAGAAACACAAAGATTAAAAGAAAACAATGGTTAAATTAAATTTTGCTTGTTTTCTTTAACCTTGAAAGGTGATTATAAAGCAGATTCACGTAGATGCAATGAGCAAAAACATAGAAGGTGTGGAAATTTAGAAATCACAGTCTGACTTACGGCTTTTTAATTTTCCCATGCTAGAATAGCAATTTGAAGGGCTGATGTGCTGGCATTCCTGACTACTGCAAGTGCTATTTTACTTACTACATGAGGGAAGAAGAGGAGAGTAGTAGAGCCAGTGTGCATCAGCCTGGCTTCCTTGGGCTCCAGCACTCCTCCCATAGACAGAGACTTTTTGGAAAGGAAGCAGGTTCTGAAAGAGGGGGCGGGGGGAAGAAAGGTAATCAGAACATTTTTGCAGGAAGCAAGATGAACAAGATGAGATTGGTGTGTTAATGCTGTCATCATAACGGTTAGATTTCAGGAGGCAAAGTAAACTAGCTTACACGTGCAGTAGACTCAGCACCATAGTGCTGGATTCATGCAGTGTGTCCGGTGGGATGTTTCATTGAGTATTGGCAAAAAGCCAAATGCATACCTTAAAATGCCCTTTTCCAGTTTCTCCTAACCCAGGTGAGCTTTTTCCTTGTCAGTTGTCAATGTGGATAGTGAATTGTTTGCATATTTAGCTGCTGATGTTAGGTGTGAGTTGAATTCAGTTTAGTTACTATTTTGTATGGGCTGATGCAGGGCTCTATCACTTTGTTGCACTGATTTTTCAAGTACTGGTTGTAGAAGTCAGAGGAAGAATCGGGAAGATTGTGTCTAAATAACAGTTTAATTAATCTCCTATTATGTACCAGCTTTGTCTCATCCCACAGGATGCACAAAGAATTTATAAAGCTGGTGTAAGAGCAATGCCAGGGATCACACGTATGTGATGAGTGCTTCTGGGATAGGGCATGGCACCTGGGTAATGTCACATGTCACTGGTGCACAATAGGAGAAACTAATTTAGTCAACAGAATCAGCAGCAAGATTTTTATTATTTATTCTTTTTCCTCAGGTGACAGAACCGATCTTACCTGGGTTGGTATTTGGCTAGCATACTGGAGCTGATGTGTTAATTTCTGGAGCAAAAAATACTACTGGATATACCGATTTCATTGGTCAGACATTTGATAACTCATCTAAAAAGTGAGATCTTTGTTAGTACAGCATTTACATCTGACATGGCTTACTTTGTGGTGTTTTTGAGGGGAAAAATTATCTTTCTATGAAGGCAATATGATATGGCCTGGCCTTCCTCTCTTTAGGGAATAGGGTTGTAGCCAATAGTTTAGGATATGTTGCTTGAGCTTTCCTTAGGTTTCAGAAAATTTGTTATTTGTTGGAAGCAACTGGCTGTGTTTAATTTGGCTGAGAATGTTGTTAAGTAGTAGAATTGGCATGGAATAGGCTGGTGGTGGAGAAGGATGTTAGAAAGATGCAGAACACCCAGGTACAAAGGCCCGTCCATAAGACAGGTGCTGAAAGCTGGGGAGATGCAGTTCATCTTCGGCAGAAATGCTGCTCCCCTGGCTGAGCACATTGGTAGAGCAGCTCAATGTGTAAAGGCCACCTGTAGCGCCTGCTCCCTAAGCCCATCTCCCAGTGCTGCCAGCTTCTTCATGAAGTGAAGGTCTTTGTGTTAATGGGAGTGTATGACAATGTAATGTGACTTTTGGAAGCATTACAGCAAGTTTTGAATGATATATGAAATGAAAAATCCCTGCCTGGTGCAGAGAAAGCATGTACAGCGCTGGATGATACACTGCCAACAGTTTTAACAAGGGGCTCCTTCACAGATTTTCCACCTCAATCAGCAATGCAGTTGACATCCCCAGAGCAAAATCTCTCCTCTACATTTTTTTTTTCTTCTTCTCTGTACGAGCAAAGAAAAATTCTTCAGTTTTATGGCTTACCCACTGCCTAAAATACTCATTCAATAATCTTTCTCTGCTTCCAGTTGTGACAGTCTCTCTATAGGCAAGCATCCTCTCCCCATAATTCATTCAGGCTCTTACAGGTATTTTTACTGTAAATTTATTCTTCATACACTGGGTGGGACAGGAAAATCTTGATTGCCTATCTAGTCAGTGATGTATAATGTTTGCTGGTCAAGTCTGATGCAAAAATTAGTGAAGATAAGGCCAGGTAAAGAGTGGTCACCTGGATTAACGTGTGTGTTCTAACAAAGCAGTGTTTATTTTTAATATAGCCAAGCCCTTGCTAGTGTATACTGGAATGGAGAATGGATTAAGTCACTTTTTGGAAAACAGTGGCTTGCAGAAGAACTTAGGTGGCATCACAGATAATTTTTTTAACTTAATTTTTAGCTGCTGTGCTGTGGTAAAAAAGAGCTGGTGTGATATATGAAAAAGAAACAGTACTGTTAGTAAACTTCCCTCTAAGATGATGTGTCCTGTTCTGCCCAAGCTGGGCTACAAAACAAACATTAGGATGAGGGACTTAAAGAATTGAGAGTATTCGGCTAATTTAAGAGCAGGCTGAGACCCCTCTGAAGAAGATACCTGATAGCGGAGGCTTTTCCACCTGGCTGACAGAAGCTGAAGTTCAGCTAATTCAAACTTGAGGCAAGAAGCTGCTTTCTGGCTGTGAGGTCTGTTGAACATGAGTGTCCCTCTGAGGAGGAAAACAGAGAGTGAATTGTGATCATTTCAAGCCTTTTGATAAACCTGGGTTGGATGACAGTGTCCCTGCGCAGCTAGCCTTGCTTGTCCCTTTCCTTCAGGGGAGAGCATTGCACTCCAAAGCTTATAGCCAACAGCTCCCCGTTAAGACAATTAACAGACCTGAATGTCACAGCTCAGATTTTCAGTGAGCTGTCTGAAGAGGATCAGGGCAGACTTCTTTTCATCTCCTCCCTTGCGCAATGAACAAAGATTTCTGTATGCTGCTTCTTTTCATTGTTATTAATTGCTTTCCCTGCAGCATTAGAGATTGGCCACAACAGGAGATCTCTTTGTAGGTGGCATAGAGTGTGATTACGGATTGCTTTAGCTGGTTTGGGAGGGAATTTTCCCTGGGCCAGGTTGGCAGGCTTTGTGGATCTTTCACCTCATATAGCATGAGGTGTGGTTCATCTGCTAGGATCATTTGTGTACATCTCACATGATTAATTCCTCGCCATCGCACGGCTTCCTCAGGTCTTGCCAACCCTGTGTCTGGGGCAGATAGTTTTCTAAGCACAGAAGTGTTTTTACCTTCAACTGAAGTCTTGGGACATCAACTAGGATGTTTTGATTGAAGTTAATGGTCTCTGCATAGATAGTAGGCGCATCTGGGATCCTTTTTGGCATTGATTTTTAGGGAATGCTATCTATATGCTGTCTGATTGGTTAAGGCTGGGGTGGTTATTTAGGAAAGCAAGCTCATCTGTTCCGAGAAATGGCCTGACTCCCTCAGAGGACTGGTTCTGGCAGCCTGAGAAAAGCTTAATTGCTATCGAGCAGAAGTCCAGCTTGCTTTAGTTTAATTGCTGAGTGCAGTCAACAAATACACTTCAGACTGTTCATTTCCATATGTAAAAACATGCAGTTCTATAGATTGATCTCAACTAGGTATCTGTACTGTCTGAAGGGATAACCCCTTCAATTAGCTTTCTGTCTCTATGCAGAAACAACCAGTGGAAAGAGAAGATAACTCGCTTAGAGTGGTGCTCTTGTAGTTAAAGTAGTGAGATAGCCAATGAATTCCTGTCCTGCTGTGTGCTGGTACTGCAGGAGTATCATTTCTACAGTGACTTTTCAGTGTCGGTGAAGTCATTGAGTTATTCCTGAGTTTGAATCCATTTTCAGAAAAGCATACAATACAGCCCTTAACTCTGCCTAATTCAGCAAAATAACAAAGCCTGTCTTCAAAATACAGGCTTTGCAGCCTCGGGGGCCCTGTGCTATATGTGACACAGAACCTGACCTGCTCTTTACTGAGGCAAGTATTTGCGAATGATTGCGTGCGTGATATTAGGGTATAATATGCATTTTAAGAAAAACTCTGTTTTGCTGGTGCTAGAATTTCACTGTACAGGTACACGCAGGTGTGCAAAGATAAACATGTGCATGAAATGCTAAGCTGAAGTTCTGCTATTTATAGAACGTGGAGTAGCACAATAGAAACAGACATCATGTAAGCAGCAGTGTTTGGAGGTTGTCTTTTGCTTCCTGACCAGAAAAAGAGAGATCTGTATTTTGGATGAAATGGTCTTTGCAGGAATGCTGTGAGCAATCGAGGTTCACCCTGGGCATATCAGGAGAAACCATACCGGTTGCATGTGTCTGGCTTCATCCCGTGAAGTGTAGAAGACAGCAGCAGTTGTGTGACTTCATTGAAATGCTATCTGTTGTCCTACATCGTTCTTCTTTGCACCCCAAACTAAAAAGTTTGAAATCAAAATAATTGGAAAAACGGAATACTGTATTTCTAAGCTGAGTTGTCCTTAAAAATTCGAATGAGTCATTTAGATAACGGACACAATACCAGCAGCTCCAGGGCACTTGAGAGAATATGTTTCAGCATAGAGACATTTTAAACAAAAATTGTAACATTCTAAATGGAATTAGAGGAGCAAAACCGTGTCATACAGAGATGAAATATAAATAAGTGCTTTAGGCCCACTCCATGAAAAATGTATGCACTTTTTTAAAAGCCTTTTTTCTTTTGCAATGGTTTCATTTCTGTAGAAACCAATGGTTGGCGATGAGTTGTTTTTGTTGGGGTTTTTGGTTTTTTTTCCTAGTGCATTCTTCTAGAATGTGCTTTTGCCACTCAGTAAGCTCTTCTTTCCACTAAATGTCTGTCTCTGTATTAAGCCCCCAAGGAACTGTACAAGCCAAAGGCAGATGGAAACAATAGGCATTCCGTGTTCAAATGTACAACCTACAGAAAGTTCATTTGTCAAAAGTCTGAGGAACATTTCCAAGGAGGCTGCTTCATAAACAACATCCACATGGGGCAGATCTGACTTGTGCTTCTGCTTTTCATGCACAATATTCCATAAGAATTTAATAGGCTGTTTACTCTTCAATTAATAGTTTAAAGCAACATTTACAGAATCTTGTTCCAAATCCCAGTCTCAGTTCTATTCTCCGTTCCAACCCACCCTATTTCTTAAATCTCTTAATCTTTTACATGCCCCAACTACTTTCCTTGTTTTTGTAGAAGCCTTATTCTAGCCCCTCTGTTAAGAGCAAAGCACTCTCAGACTTTTTGGAACTCTACTTTTCTCAAACGTTTTTTTGTTTTGCACTATTTTTGTACCTGTTGGAGTTGTGCTCCTTCATTGCTAAGTATGCAAACTCTCGTGTGTTTGTATGCAAACTGTTGTCTACCATAATGTCCATCTTTGTGATATCAATCATTAAGGCCAGTATAGCACTGTTGAAAGTTAATCTAACCTTCTGACTCATGCCTGGAAGACAAAAGTTACTCTGGTTGGTATTATCTAGCAGACATCATACTTGATTTTTAATGCTTTAATTACGTGTTTGCCTTCATTCCTTGGCTTTGTAGTAATGAAATATTGTTAATGTGATTAAGATGCTGATTCTGGAAAGCTGTGAAATCACTTTGGCTCCCATGGACTTCAACACCTTCCCTGATCAGACCCCAGATTAGTGGCAAGGAAGCAGGGAAGACTTCGTCAATACCTGGATGCTGCATCCATGATTCCGAGTTTATTCTGGTGTAATCCAGAGTTGAGACCAGCAGAGATGAAGAGCCATCAGCCAGCTACTCATAGATCATCCATATGTGTGTAGGATATGTGTTCTTACACCAGGGCACATACATGCACATTCTACCCAAACACTTTCTGAATATGTGGACTGTCAAAACAGGCAGCTGATTCAAAGTGCTCTTGTCATAGAAATGGAAGTAACTAGCTTCTGCTT
>JAAGNO010028616.1:113251-139022 GCA_033439905.1 Ceryle rudis | reverse complement strand
GGAAAGGTTGAGACAGTTACTGAAACTCAGCTGGACTAGAAAGGTAACTGATCATACCTAGCAGCATTTTTACAAATAGTGAGCTAGTTAGTAAATTCTGCCTAGTCTTGCAAAATAGCTACATCAACTGCCTGCCTTTGAAAATTGTTCTATGGAGGAAGGGATCTTTAAAAGCTACATAAAAAAAAAAACCCAACCCAAATCTGATGCTCTTTAAGTTAATGAGGTCACCAAAGAACACAAAATCCATTCTCCTTCTTTGGAGACAGCACCATAAAACCACATTGTGTTTGGATTTTTTTTCCCTTTTCTCCCTTCCGTCTCTTCTTGGTCATCTCCAGATCTTTCCTTCTGTTCCTATCCAATGCACTTGTTCTATGCACGCTATCAAATTTTGGATGACCTTAGAAAGTGAGCCTCCCTCTGCTGCAAGTTCGGTCCACTCCTACTGCCACTTCCTGCCAGTGGAAGGGCAGTTTCCTCCTCTGCAGCTTACCTGTCCTAATTCATTTTTTTCACCCAGAGCAGCAATAATGTTTTGCTTAACTGGTGTGTGCTGGCAGAGATTACTAAAGATACCTGCCTGGATGCTGATGTGATATGCCCTTGGGTCAGTATCTTTTAACTTTTATTACACTGCTTTGTTGTTTGTGTATTTGATTAAAATACTTGACTGTTACAGTTGCAGTGCTGCAAAATAAACTAGCTAGCATCTGGCTCCAAAACTGTTGGTGGAGGAGGGCTGCCCACTTGAAATAAGCAAGAAGTCTTACAAATATTTGGGCTGATTAATTCACCAGCTTTTCTTTACAGAGCTCTTTTGTGGTATAAAGCCATTCATTGATCAAGAGAGTACATTGTCCATTTAGTTACTGGTTTGTATCTTGTGTCAAACAAAAGCCACTGCCTTCTACAGCAGTAACAGCTGAATATTTTTTCTGCTCATGCAGTTTCCTCTTCTAGCTGCTGGATCATCAAAAATTCTAATCAACTCTGATCTAACGCAAAGTACTATGTGGCATTCATCATCTGTTTTAGCCTTTAATGCACCATGCAGGTTTTAATCAAAGGTATGCAACCATTAGCAAAAAAGCAAGACAAGAATTATGACGGTGTCCTAAGCAGAGCTCTTAAGCTGACATCGCAGGCAGCAGAGAAGTTCACCTCCCCCTGCTGAGTACAAATACAGGAGAATAAGATGGGTCTTGTTTGAAATAATTGCAGGAGTGCACCACTGAGGTTTCAGGGCCGTGACTTCTGTTGTTTTGTCTTAGTACTAAATGCTAAGACTTACTTGCTTGGCTTTCCTGAATATTGAAAACAAATGTTGGCACTGTCGCCTTGGTGTGTGGGGGCTGCTGGATCATCTACTCAGTTTGGTGTACGCCTGCAGCTTCCACTGTTGTCAGAGGGAGCCAAGAGGGTTGGCAGTGGTTGACAAAACTAAGCCCAGTGCCCTCCTTGCAGCAGCCAGGACTTTTGGTCTCTCACCTCCTCCAAAGTGAACTCCACTAGTCACCTCCCCACTTTTTCTCAAGGGCAGGACTAGCAAGGTCGCTGCTGGCTTGTGGGTAGAATTAGATCTGTATGGCCTGCTTGCATGCAAGCATCAAACTTACCTTGTTTCTGCTGGATTTGGTCTCTATTCTAGCACCTCTTGCTTCCCTGCCTATTTAATCAGAGACAGCCATCCTTAACAGGATGGCCACCATCTTCCTCCTGCCTTTCCCTCACTACTCACACAGCATCAGGGTTTCATTTGACTCTAAGGATGCACATTCAATACCAGGTCAAGAAGTTTCTCCTCCTGCTTTCCTACCCACCAGATCAAAGCCAGTCAGCAACAAGCCACTTGCATGGTATCTGGCTTTGAACCTAGTTAAGGTGGGGAAGAGGCGCTGGTCTGTGCTGCAGAATTGTTTCATTTCTGCCTAGTTGAGGGAAGGGTGACAGTAGCCTTTTGGGGGAGGGGAGCAGGCTGTGGATACAGTAGTGTGATCTTTATCCTGCCATGTGAACTCATGAGTTGTATCTTGCTGGCAGTAGCTCAAGTGAGAGTGAAGGACCTCACACTCCCTTGCGTGTCCTGAGCAAAGATACACTTCACTGAATTTGAGGGTTGGCTACTTCTAAGACTACTGCAGTTGTTTGCTTAGCCTTCCACCTTGCTCTTTTCTTCCTCCTCCTTAGTTCTTGTATTGGCAGAGCTTGTTTCAAATCCTATCTTAGGACTGAATGGTTGTGACCTGTACCACCTTGTAGCCATGATAGCAACAGGGAGTAAAGCCACATTTCACTCTGCCTGTCCCCACAGAGCTGGTTATGGGCAGGGTGGGGAGCTGACAGTTACCCAGGCAGCCTGATGTGAGCAAGGAGTCACTATAAATGAGTGATCTGGAGGCCTTTGGGCTTGTGAAGCCATGCAGATGGTGCCTGGGTGGATTTCCTCCTCGGGCCTTCTCACACAGCATATGAACTTTGTGACTTATACTGATTTTTGGGGTGTGCAGCAGGATTTCCCCATGTCGTGGCAAATGCAGAGGGCAGCGCAATCGGCTCAATTCCCCTGTGTGAATCATTGCCACGAGCAGGAGCTGGCCTTGGACAGACATTAAAAATTGGTCTTTTGAATGTGTTGTCTGGGAGCCAGGGCCTGATTTTTGCTCTTGTGCCTTTGTTCAGTGCTTAGCTGCTGGTGCGGGCTGGTGTTTTATATGTGTCCTTGCCTGCGTCAGCTCCCGTGGCCAGCCTCTTGCCAGACCAAGGTCCCAGCCGTGCCTGGGCTTCCACACCACACTGTTGCTCTTGTAGGAGAAGCCCTATGTAAATTGCTGTCTTTTATTTTGACATGGCCTTTAATATGCAACATGTGGGTCTTTTAATGACCACCTCTGGCAAAAGCTTCATTTGGCTGGGGGAGTGTGGAGAATGGATGCTTTAAATCTACCTGTGCTTCCTGTGTCTGGCCTGTGCCCAGCTCCAGCCAGAGATTTTCCACAGCACCTAGGGCCCAAACAGTGGGATTATATTTTCACTTTCCTATTTAAGGAGGCTAAAAAATAAACAGGTTCCTGTTGTTTTAACCCAGGTAGGTCATTTGTTTTGCTCCATTTGTAGGTATTGGTTCATCATCGCAGTGTATTGTTGTGTGTTCCAGAGGTGGATAATCAGCAGTACAGTGTTGCAAAGATTTAGTTCCAGGTCACAGACAAGTAATGAAAAAACAGCAGTCACTGAGGATTTGATTTACACACTGCAATGACTGTGTGATAGCCCCTTTTGTGAGAAGGAAAGTCTCCCCCTGGAGACCACCTTCTAACCAGTAGCAAACATTCAAGCTCCCTGGTGCTTCAGATGTCAATTATACCAAAGCTTCTTATTGTATAATGCAGGTCTGTTATAATAATACTGTCTGGAACAGCAATAATAATGTGAATGAATTTCCAAACAGTGGAGATGGGAGAGGGAGATTGATCAATACAGCACTAATGATGGCCTTGTCTTTCACTGGAATAATTGTGATAGGGTTTATAGCACTTCCTTCCTACACCATGCTGTGTGGCAGTGTTGGTTTACTACCTGCTGTTATTGCTTTTGTATAAAAAGGTGTTAAAAAGAAACGTCTGTCAAGTTTTAAGGCTGTGAATCTTGTGGTTTTTTAGTGCAGTGGGGTTGTTCTAGTCAAGGTGGTCTGAGGATATGAGAGATGCAAGGGTCGCAGGGAGAAGAGAAATTTTTTATTAGATGTGCTGACAGAGTTAGAAGAAAAAAAAAAAAGGAGGACATTTTGGGGCTCAGAAACTAGTAGCAAGGTCCTTATTCTTTTATAGGGAACTATATCATAAAGATGCCATTTGAAGGCCAGAGTTTTTCCAAGTGGACTCATCCTGCTTGCTTGGACATACAAAGTTCTCTCCTTTGAGAGAGAGCATGTGAACACTTGAACATGTAAGGGTTCTACAAAAAAGCTCTTTGGCATGCTAAGTCTATTTTCCATTTGTGTGACCTCAATTCTTGTCTGATAATGATGTGAGGTGTTCTCTGCTATTCCACCAAGTGTATGGTATGTGCATACCGGGACCTGCTGGAAGAAACAGCTATTGAATCTTCTGATTAAAAAGAGATTATTTCTTTTAAGAGAGTCAGATTTTTGCATCAACATATATATTCTTGCAGTGGGAAGCCATATCCTCATAATGTTGGTGGAGAAAGCAGGGAAAACCCTCTTAAGGAGGAAGATAACAGCATATTGGAAGGTATTTGTCAGATGTTAAGTCCTAACATTCTCTGCAGTTATTTCAGAATTACTTTATTTCTCAATATGCTGGAATGATGGGTTCCATACATTTTGTTTCGTGAAGTGAGAGAAATTAAAAGGAAACATAGCCTGAGTCTAATGATAAAAATCCTCTCTGTTGAAGCTCTTCATTACGATACTTTTCAGAACAGAAAAGACGAACTGCTTTTGCAGTGGCACAGGTCCAATCTCAAACTAGAATCAATTGCTTTGCCAACGCTGAACACAAAGGATGTTCATTGTTTGCAAACTGAATTTTTCTTAGTGCGTGCAAAACCGATGATCAGATTTTTTTTTTTTCTTCCTCATCTTCTTCTCCCTTTAGAGAAACCCCTGCAGTGAAAAAACTGCAGCTGATTCTGTTCTTCCCATCCTGGTTTGCAGGAAGGCTTCTTGCTTCACAGTGTGATTTCTTCATAATAGTGGCATGACAACAGCATGCCAACGTTTTGAAAAAGCAATGGCCAATGTTATAACACAGTTACTTATGTTAGCTACTTACTGCTGGTTTGGGTTTTTTGCCTTGAGAAAATAAATTTGCTTTTGTCATCTACTGAGGCTCACCTTGCTATATATACCAAACCTGCATCTCTGTGTCTATTTGTCTATAGAAGTTTTGGCAGGAGTAGAGGGACCTTTCCAGGCTTGTCCCCTCCTGTCATAATTAACTGCATTGTATTGTGCTTGATATCAACTGATGAAATTCCATGATAAAAATGAGGAAAGGATTTGTTCCCTTGTTATTTGTATATGCCTCGGAGTCAGTTTTCTTTTTCCTGAAGCTTATGACCTTTTTTTTTTCCTAATATCTAAACATCTGTCTGACTTCTCCTTATTGCTGTGCCAACGTTGTCTTTACGTTCTTCTTTCCTCATATAACTTCTCCTTGGTGTATTTGCACAGATCAATCACATCCCTTTCCATGTCTTTTGCTGCTGAGCCAGCATTTTACAATATAGGGTTATTATGGGGTGGCAAAACCACACCCAGAGACATTCACATTTATCACCTGGTGGATATGACCCCTACCTGGGGTCATCCCGACTGCAACTGCAATGTCTTGTACCTTGAGGACTTGGATTCCGAGTGGAGGCCAGTGATGCTAAATTTGCAAAGCTGTATTTATTTACTGGCCATACTCCCCTGCAGAGCATTGCATAGGAGTCCCTGATACAGAAAGCTGCTCTGTGCCAGTGCTGTACGTGTTCCATGGACAACAGTCCCACTTGATGATGGGAGAGTGAATCTAGATGCTGCATTAGCTATCTAGGTATGAAAGCTGAATCGATGGCTTATTTGAATCTTGCCTATATGTCTCTCTCTGCAGCATCTCCCAGTTGGCTGCACTGTCCTCAAAAGTCTTTGCAGATGAATGATGTGTTGTAAATTACTCTGTGGTTTGCAGAGGTTATTGGTAATTCAGTATGGGTAATTCGGGCTGTGCTGCCTGTCCGTTATCGGTTACATGGCAGTTTTCCTTCCCTGGATGAATGAGCTCAGCGAGTCAAAATTTGCTATTATGCTCAGAGGAATTTATTTGCAAAATTTCTGGAGAATACACAGGGTTAAAGATTTGCTTGCTCCTGCATGTTTGCACTGGTTCAGCACGACCACAGAAATGCTGGTAGAAAACTTAACAGGGACCTGCATATATAGCAGCACTGATTTGTTTTAGGGGGTCCTGCAGGAACTTGTTTGCAGTATTCCTGAGCAATCATGTCAATATAACAGGATAAAAATTCCCTCATTTGCTATTTGCCGATACGTATTTCGAACTGACACAGGTCTGTTCCGAGAATCTTTGCTGAATGCTTAACCAAGTGCTATAATGAGAATTTCTTTCCTATATGTTATATATTTGGATACGTATTTTCCAGTATTTAGTGTTCCAGGATGTTCACTGGTTCTTTTGGTAAGATGCTCTACAGTATCAGGTATGACATTTATCAAATAAAAGAAATGGCACACATTTTGTGAAGCATTCTGCTTTACTTCTATTGGCAGATTTTCTTTTTTTTTTTTTTTTCCCCTGCTTGTTCACTAATTGGCAGCACTGAGTGATTTGTAATCTGCCTTCTCACTGAACTGGTGAGTGTTCTGTGTGCGTATGCATATGTTTATAAAGTCTTAGGATTAGTCTACGTGGTAACTGGAACTAAAGGAAATAACTGCATTCTAATTCATAATATTTTGATTAGGCTCTATTTGTAGACCCTGGGTTTGATGTAATTTAAGCTGATAAAAGAAATGACATTAAGCTATAGTGAAATGGCTCTGAAATCTGTGTCTCATACTAACTACTGCTGAAATGCTAAGGGTGTGATTTACAACTGATTTAATTGGATTGGTTCCATTTACCATCTAAACAATGTTGGAGTGTTTACCACCTGTTGTGACTCTTACCTTACAGAGATCTTTGTTCACAGGCAAGAGAGTGAGCACTGTAATGAGAGAGGAAAAGGAGGGCTGTAAGTGTGCATCTCAGCTTATGCACTAAGCTTGCCCCTGGAAAAATGGGAAGGTTTTTTCTAAAAGTTACAATAAATTTCTTTAGTATGCTGATGGCAATTTCTGCCTAAATTCTGAGTACAAGTACTGCATGTTCTTCTCATCAGCTGGGATGTTAATGTGGAAAAAGCTTTCTTTCTTGTAGTATATCATGCTAGCTCCTCTTACACTGCTGCTGTACTAATCTAGGTCTTGTAACAGTTTGTGAGCAGCTTTGATAAACAGTTCTGAAAAATATGAAGGATTTTTTAAATTTTAGTTGGAATGTTGCTTTTCGGAACTGAGTCTTTCTCATAGTCACTACGAAAGAAACATTTAAGATAGAGTTGTATAAATTGGAGAAACCCCATGAAGTATTTTGATGTATTTAACACTGGACTGTTGACACAACGTAGTCACCCTGCTCCCCTCGTAGTTTTCTCTGCAAGATGTGTTTGGCTGAATCTTTGTTTTCTGATCATCTACATTAGTGCTATCCTGGAGTAGGGATGGTAGTTGGAGCTTGAAAAGAAAAGCTGCAATGGGATCCTCTCTGAGGATCAAGAACTACTAGGAAGAGGCAGGACACACCTATGTGTTGTAAAAGCATCCTTGCCAACAGGCTGGCCAACCTGGTGAGGAGAGCTTTAAGTTAGGAATGACAAGGGAGAGACAGGACGACCCACAGTCGAGTGAGAAGTGGTCATCCAGGCTGGTAAGGGAAGGGTGCAGGGTGATGTGGGCAGGACAGACTTGTTGAAACCAACAAAACAGAATCGAATGAGGCTCATCCCAGGTGTTTGCACACAAATAAGAAAGTGCTTGCAGGACAGTGTGAGGGGAGAAGCACTTGTAGATGATCTTGAAGATGAGCACTACTGGGTGCCTGTCTGAAATGCCTCTACATTAACAACCATAGCCAGGGGTATGAACAAGAATTCCAGGTCTGCATGCAGCTCTATGTCAGTGATCTGCTTTGGGATCCCAGAGATATGGTGGGATAACTCTCTCAGCTGGAGGGCTGCAATGGCTGGATACAGGCTCTTCTGTAAGGATGGGTCTGGACAGCAAGGAAAGGAGTTATCTTTTATTTATATAGGGGTGAGCAGCAGAAACACACAGAGCTATGCCTAGTGATGGACAAAGTCAGCTGACATCTTGAGGATCGGGACTGGAGGGCAGAACAACGTGGGTGATATTGTGGTGGCTGTCTGGTGCCAACTTGCCTGATCAGAAGGAAGTAGTAGATGAGGCCTTCTTCAGGCAGTTGCAAGAACCATCGTGTTTGCAAGCCCTGCTTGTCATGAAGGACTTTAGTTGCTCTGGTATGTACTGGACAAACAACACAGCAAAGCAAAAGCAATCCAGGAGATTTCTGGAGTGCAATGATGAGAAGGATCCAAGAGAGCCGCTTGATTTTTCAAGGTTTACGTCTGCAGTATTAAGATTGGTGTATCCAAACATGAAGGAAGTCAATCAAAGGTGCCAAGAGGCTGGTATGGGTGAACAAGGATCTTATGAGACAAACACAAAAAGGAAGAGTATAAGAGATGTAAGCAGGTACAGGTGACCCAGGAAGAATATAGACACGCTGTCCAAGCATGCAGAGATGGGATTAGGAAAGCCAAATACCATCTACTGAATCTGGTAAAGGATGAGAAGGGCAACTAAAAGGGCTTCTACAGGTATATCAGGACAGATCTATTCAATGTTTATCAATACCTGATGGGGCAGGGGTAAAAAAGACAGACACTCTTCCCGGTAGTGCCCTGTGAAAGGACAAGAGGTAATGGGCACAAACTGAAATATTGGAAATTCAATTTAAATATAGCAGAAAACTTTTTTTACTATACAGATGGTTGAACACTAGAACAAGTTGTCCAGAGAGGTTGAGGAGCCTCCATCCTTGGAGTTCCTCAAAACCTTACTGGACCAACCTTCTCTAGTTGTCCCTGCTTTGAGCAGAGATGTCATATTAGACAATCTTCAGAGGTCCTTTTGCATCTCAGTGATTCTGTGAATTGGTAATTTTTGTGCTGTTCTCTACCTAAGGTCAATTTGATTGTGGATTCTGCTAGATATGTGCCTGTATAAGGAAACTTAAACTGAAGCCAAAAAAAATCACTCTGAACTTAAACTGAGATAGCCCAGGTCACAACACCACCAACAGATTTGGGATATATATTTAAGAAACCCAACAACCCCAAACCAGGAATTCACCCTCCTTTCCTCGAAGGCATGTTTACCCCTTCTTCTACCAAGCAACTTCCTTCCTCTTTGACCCTGGCTAACTTACTACTTTGTCATTTCTTTTCCTCTGTGGTGTCCCACACTGCTCTGCAGGTTCTCTCTCTTTGATGACTTGACTTTAAATACCAGCCCATTAGGCTCACCATTTCCTGCTGGCCCAGCAATCACAATTAAAATGTCTCACATCAGAGTCTGATTCAAGCAGAATGCCCTACTGGGACATGAGCTCAGTGGCAAAAGCAATAATCAAGGTTTCAATAGGGTTTTCTCACAACCTTATTACTTTCCTGAGATACTGAGAAATCAGATGCCTTTAGGCACCAGATCTTGTCATCTGATTTGTTCAAACTTTCACTTCTTTGTTTACTCCCTCCATTTTCCCCACTTTTTAGCCCCACGTTACCTCTGATCTCTAAGATGCCTCTTTCTGTATAATTTCCCGGAGTTCATTAGAATCGTGGATCTTTCTGCCTACAGATTACTAGGATCATTAGGATTCAGCTCTTAGCCACCTCCTCATTCCATCCAGCCTAATGATGTAAAAATGGAACATATTTGGGTGGACATCTCTATTGCTCATATGCTGTAATCAGTGAACATCTCAAGTTGCTTCATACATTGGTTTTCACAGCATTCTTCTTTAATGGCTTCCAGCATCTCTGTTTTCAAGCTTTAGTGAATTCAAAATGCTTGATTAAATCAGCAAATGAGTCTCAGACCCATGTGTTTTTTGACCTTCATGTGCTCCCTCTCACTGAGGCCATTGTTTGTCATCTTTCTCTACTCAATGTTCCGATTCATCTGTGAGGTGAAGAGTAACCTAGATCCTATCTACCCACCTTGGACACATTCTCTATTCTCCCAGTCTAGCCCTCAACTCCTTTACCATTCTTTCTGGCCCTAGATGTGCATGTCATATATTTTTATTTACATTTTTTCATATGTATTTTATTGTATCATATAGCTTCTGTTTGGTGTCCTCTGCAAAATGCCTTATGATTCATACTTTTCTTCCAGAACTGACCCTCAGAATTTCAGAAAGCCCAACACAGCTTTTAGGTTGTCATATCGTGTCCTGAACTGGATGCCCAGTTTGTGCTTGCAAGCAAGCCATTCTCCATACAAGTAGGTACCTCTCTTACACATGGAGCCTGACAAATCACTCGGCAGTTTCAATGTTTCTTACTGGTCTGGGAACCATAAGCAACAAACCACTTTAACCTACAAATAGTTGATTGAGTCTACTGAAAAATAACCTGTGCAGAGGGATTGGACTAGATGACCTTTAGAGGTCCTTTGCAAACCAAAACATTCTGTGATTCTACGTCTTCATTCTCAGAACACTTGTTTCGTGTTGATGTTCAAAAAAACCCAAACCTAATTAAAAAAAAAAAAAAAGACAAACAACAAGAACAAAAATCCCAAAACTTTCTGGGAGCAGGACTATATTCTACTTGTGAAGGTATGTGTATACTGCTGGCTTCAAGTACTGTCCAGTGTGCCCAGAGCAGCGTGTTCTTTCTATAAGAGAACACATCCATATTTTCATGCTTTTAAAGGTTGTAGTAACATTAAATAGGATATTGTGCCTGCCAGTGTTGTCTCTACTTTGTGAACCCAGCAAGCACCAGCGTTTCTGGAATGTTCTCAGACTTGATGGGTACCTTCCCTCTACAGCAGAGCCCATCATCCCAGACTCCCTATGCCATGAATTTTCTAGAGCCACATAGTATATAAATCTTCCAAGGATTTTATGTGAATAGCTTGATCTCTTAGGGCCAAAAAAGCACCTTGTCCTGTCAAGGTAATAATGTATTAGCCTTTGACATACTTCTCAATTCTTGTACGCTTTGGCAAAGAGGAGGCAGGAAAAGGTGCTTTGCTGGTGTTTCTAGAAACAGGGAGGTGTTTAATTTCATTTGGGAGCAGCTAGAATTTCTGCTTCTGAAAGTTAATCGGAGGAGACTGCATCCACTAACTGAAATGACTATAAATCTGCATCTCTTTTTCTTCGGATTAGGTTTTGCCACAGTAAATAATGCAGCTAAAAGTCATGGGGAGAATCATGAAGTCTCAGAGATGCAGGCGGAGCAAGCAGGTACTAGGGCACTGGAGGTAAGACCCTAAGAGGAAACAAAGCTTCATGATAAAGTTCCCTGAAAAGTTTTTTTAGCCTTACACAGGGGTTTGCATCAAGCTGTTGGTAGCAGTTGGATTTTGCACACCTACTGCTTTATAGCAGATGAATCAACTTCCCCCCCCCTTTAGAATGGAAGGTGTAGTGTATCAAATTGAAATCAAATACTATAAATCTCAGTAGGACCACAGACCCTGGAGACTGAAGAGCATAATCATTATGTGGCACAGTGTGGCATATTTAGTTAGGTAAGCTTGTTCTTTCTGCAGGCTTCTTTCTGAGATCTTACTTGGCTTTTAGTTCTCCTCTACAGGCAGCTTGTAGACATTTCAGCAGAGATTATGTTGCAGTGAATCTCTTGCAAATTAAGTCTGATTTGTTTAAGTTAAATTTTGTTTCCAGTACTGCTTTAGATTTAGGACAATTAATTGCAGGAATGATAAAATCAAGGGAAGTTACATGTGAAATGGGAATACTGGAGCAAAGAAATGAGTACTCTTGCAAATACTGGAGGAAATAATTGCCTGGTGTTTGTAGTTAGAACTCTCCTGGACTAGGATCTATCCTGAGCAATGTACTTAAGCTCCCTAAGCCTTTGTTAAATCAACACATTTTGAAATTGCAGGAGGATTTGAATGTCCGCATCATCTTTGGAGCCAGTTGATTGTAACCAGCTTTCCCCTGAAATAAAACATATGCTTCTGTCTAAAAGTTTCTCCCTTCCTGAGTACACTTGTAATTCTATTGTTGTTAAAGCTATTTAATCGCTTTTGCAAAATCAACATGGAAAAATGAATGAGCTCTGTGAATGGAAACATGACTTAGAGGGGATTGATCTATAGAGAATGCTTTTGTAAGAGGTATTATTTGTCTCCTGCCTTTTGTCCTCTGCTAAAAAATAAATATATATTCTTATTTAAAATGTATTTCAAAAGCTGAATAGAAATTACAAAACCAACTAGTGCTGTGTTTCCGTTTGTCTAATTACAGCTCGTTATTGGGATTTTAGGAAACATCTGCCCAGTGCAAATCCACATATAACACACAAGTCTATGTAAAGGGAAAATGGCATTGTCCAAGGCATATCTGTACCTTCTGGGTTCAAATATCAGGTTAAAAGGAATAGGCACAATAATATGTGTGAACATAAGTGTCTTCAGATGACCGTATGGTTGCTGATGAACATTCTGTTTCCATCTTCCCTAAAAGCAGTTGTTGCACTGCCAAGTCGCACAGAAACAAGTGTACGTGAAGTCTGACACGTAAGATGCAAAGAAAAGTGGGTTCATTATTTAATTTTTTTGCTTCAGGTTATCTTCTGCTAAGTCAATATAGTTGTTGCTCCGGGTTGGTGGTGTTGAGGACCTCTGAAAAATCATTCTCATGGCTCCACTTCTTCCCTTGGGATTTGAAAGTAGAAGGAACAAAATCCCTCATGCCTCTCTCTGGTGAGAGGATTTATGATTAAACAGTCTCTCAGGCTGGAATTTGGCACATTAGATTCCCATATGGATGAGAGTAATGAACTGTCTTTAATATAAGGCGGTCTTTCAACTTTCAGAGGTCTACAAAACAAACCCAAATTGCTTGTTGATTCAAGTGAAGCTGGGGATGGTAAGTCTCTGTGTATTTTTACTGTTACTCTTAATGGAGTTGGTTGTGTCCATGCAAAGAAATACTGCTCCTTCAGGAACACTTTTAAATGATCTGCTCCCATTTGGAAGCTGCCAACTGTATACTCAGTCTTGCACTCCATGTACATCTAAATGCTTCATTGGCTTGTACCAAGAGATGGAAACTGGCCTGCTTGTTTCAATACGTTCCTGATGATTTTGATGGAAAATCTAAATGTCTAAAGAATACACAATCCTGCCTACTAGCAGCCAGAAGGATAAAATTTCACGTTTATTATTCTGGGGAATCTGGAGGAGTAAGAGCAGCCTCTTGATGTTAGAAAGAAACCAAAGAGGAAAAGCTGGGTTAAGCTGAGAGCCACCTATCAGAGCAGACCTTCCATCTTACAGAATCACAGAAGAGCTCAAGTTGGAAGGGACCTTGAAAGGTCATCTGGCCCAGCCCTTCATGGGAGAGGGAGCACCCTGTCTAGTCTTCTCACATGGCAAAGCATTCTGGTTCTCCATACACTGTAAGGGGAGAGCTGAATAGTGCTTTCTAGCCTTCTTCATCAAATGGATGCGTTGGTGGCTTTCGATCTGATTGTTAATTCTTCTTTTTTATTGCGTGTTTTTGTATTGACTACTTAGCTCTTCTTAGACATAGCCACTATAGTATCTTTTTGTATTACACAGGAGTGTTCCTTTAATGCAGATGTCAAATGAAACAAAACACATAAAATGAAAAAAAAAAAAAAAAAGGAAAAAAAAAAAGAAAAAAACCTTTGCAACAGTAACACTTGGGTCTCAAGAAGTGGGAGGGAACAAGTTGCAATTATTGCTTTTGGCTTCAGAAATGCAGTTCTTTTTGTTGCTTTGTGTTGGGTTTTTTGGGGTTGGTTTTTTTTTGGTATGTTTTTTTTAATTCTTCTCCAAAATATGTTTATTCATTTATGACAATTCACTGAATGGATTAAATATAAAACCAATTCAGATTTTTAAAGACAGACATTGTGTTGTATCTAAACAGAACTTTTGTTGTTGTTGTTCAATTTCTGGGGAACATTTTTCTTAGTGTCAATGTTTCCTGAGGAAAGGGTTACGTGGGGTGAGGAGAGAACGCTTGGGATGGAAGAAGTAGCAGTAGAGCATATAATAGCACAGAGTGGATTTGTGTAGTTCCTTCGTGGCAGCATCCACATAGTGATAAGCGAAAACAACTTCCCTTTATCTAAGGAACAGCACGTGTATTCCAGGAGTACTGTTCCACGTGGCCCCATCTGGGAGTTTGTTTCAGAACAGAATTACCTTCCCCATGATAAGAATCTTTGCTTGAGGAGTTCTTTTGGAAAAAGGCCACCTGCTAGGGAAAAAATAATATTAAAAAAGCATGATTCAGAGAATAATGCTTTGATTACTGCTCTCTAAAGAGGATGGATGAGGAAGCAAGAGTCCAAGGAGCTGTCCCTGGAACATGTTTTAGAACAATTCATTAGGGTTGACTTTAATGTCATGGAGAGGCTTGTTATGTGAGATACACTAGTTTGCTGGCTCCCAGTGAATGAAGCAGGTCTCCTTCAACAGCTGTGGTTCTGGAAGAGTGCACGAGTAGTGAAGAAAGACATTCCTTCCTGGTACAGGCATCATCAGTGCTTGGTGGTGTCTAGTGAGACTGGCATAATAGAGTGGGATAGAAGTGCACAGGGGAGGCAGCTGGTGAGTTGTTGTTACGTGTTTGCTGAAACAAACACACGGGGTTCAAACTGAGGTGGTTTTACAGTAGTAGTTCAGTAGCTAATTCATGAGTGCCTCAAAAAAGACAATAGTGGAGAGATGACATCTTATCAGTCAGATATTAGTCATACCTTCTACAAAATCCCTGATCCCATGAAACACAGAGTTTCATGTAATATAAGATTTCAGTCCAAGAAACACTAAACTTTGAGCCAACTCCCTAATTTTTACATGATTTTAAAAACTGCTTTGATTCCCCAATTGCTTATACAAATATAAATCAGGAGTAACTTTTGGAGTGACTGCATTCCAGAGGAAGGTCTGCAAATGAAATAAATCCTATATTGGAGACCTGGGTGGAGGAGGACAACAATCCTTTGTGAGAGCTGTGTTTGAAAGTGCACAGAAGATAAGATACACCAGCTGTGTTAAAACAAGCCATTCCCATCTCATGCATACACTCTGCAATTCTACTTTTTAATTCCTAGGCAATCACACTGCTGGAATCTTATTCAGTCATTGAGTAAAATATATGTTTGTCTTGCAATTATGTAAATAAGGTAAGTGGTTAAGATTTAGACCTAGAATAATAATGTTAACATCATTGTCCCTTCAATAAACAGCAAGATTTGGATGTAATGTTTGGGGTTTTTTTGCTGTGTTTGTTCCATGCCACAGAAAAACACAGGCTGACACAGAGGTGATGTGGTATTGTATTTAAACAATATGTAGGCAGGGTAACTCCTACTGTCACTTACATGTGTTTGAAGGAAAGCCCTGTTTCATCAATGGGAATGTGTCAGAATTTGGTAATAAAGCATGCTGTGCAATATATTTAAACACAGTCCAAATTAATTAAAGCATAGTGGACGTGAAAGATACATACTCAATGTGACATTTCAAATAGGGAGAAAATATGATAATGAGCTATTTCCATGTGTTGCCATCCTTCTGGTTAAATAATACTTCTGTTTTCAATGAAGCCACTGAGCAATAACATTCATTTTTGGAGTTCCACAGTGGTTAGAGCTGATTGTATACAGGCTGTAATCATTATCCTAATTCTGCCCAGGAAACCCTCTCTCCCCACCATGGAGAAATTTGGAATAAAAAGTCTCGTTCCAGGAAAAAGAATTTCCAAATAATCCTGGGCACCAGATCAAAATATGAGCTCCAAATCCGTTCCTTTTTCTTAATAAGAATCAGCACTTTGAAAAATGCTGCTTTGCAAGGAAATAATTGCATTAGTCAGCCTCTTGGCACTGGTGTGGGCTGGAGCCTGCTCTTAAAAGGAGACCCAGCCTCACCCTGCAGTGCATCCGAGTCCCCCAAAGATGCAAATAGCCCCAAGACCCTTTATTCACAGGGAGGTTGGTTCACTGCTGGAATTCCCATAGCTCTGGTGTTGCAAACAGCTCTGTTCTCAAAGGCAGAAAACTAAAACATGGGGCAACAGGACACAAAGGGATCAGCCCGTCTGTGCTGATGCCTGAAGCAGCCTTGGGTAGGGCAGACGACATCTTGTGTCCTGAAGAGTAGAAGCCAGAGAAGGAGCTAAAAATAATAGGTGACTATTTCCATGCTGTCCTTTGCTTACACAGGATCTGGTTACACAGTTGTCAAGGGTGGGTGACATGTAATTACTTACTTGCCTTTTGTTAGGTCTGTTCTTTGGATTATAGTGCTTATGAATCAGGTCAACTCCAATGTTCAGAGCTTGACAAGCACTAGCAAGGTTCTGCAACACTGCTAAGATTGCTCTGGATTGGAGAGATCTTGCATTTAGTCCAGTGACTAAACCTATGCACCTTTCACTTGAGAGATTTTTTTAGAACCACACTAAAATACTTGTTTCTAATAGGCCTCTTATTATCTTATTTTTCAACAGTCAAAAGGCTGCACATCATTGGTGAAGGATGAAAGGCAAGCAGTGTGCGTTATTGGGTAATAAAGTGTGATGCCAGAGTCTCGATCTACAGGAATAGAAACAATCTTTGCCTAATACTGAGACACTAAATCCTCCAAGGAACCATCCACGCTGGCCACCAGCACTGAAATCATTAGGAGGTAGGTGCTGAAGTAGTTTTTACGTGCTTAAGTTGTCCTTATGTCATTCTAACTTGTCCGTTTCAGCCCTCCATCC
This sequence comes from Ceryle rudis, assembly GCA_033439905.1. Lineage (NCBI taxonomy): Eukaryota > Metazoa > Chordata > Aves > Coraciiformes > Cerylidae > Ceryle > Ceryle rudis. The sequence continues at coordinate 122,361 of JAAGNO010028616.1, read as the reverse complement.
CATCACCAACAGAACTATTTCTTTCATAGCTGCCCTTTAATTAGACAAATAATCTGCGCCAGTTTTAAGTAATGTAGTAGACCCCATAGTGGAAACTATTATTGGTGTGGAACAGAATGGACAACTTACCTCTTTGTTCAAAGACTAAGAAGAAAGGTATCTATTTCCTAAAGTGCAGGGAGATTAATTTATTTCTAGGATGGATGAATGAACCAGTAACAAAGCTAGTGTTTCACTAGGGAAGGTTTAGGTTGGATATTAGGAAAAATTTCTTCACTGAAAGGGTTGTCAAGCCCTGGAACAGGCTGCCAAGAGAAGTGGCAGAGTCACTATCCCTAAAGGTATTTAAATGAGTTGTAGACGTGGCACTGAGGGACATGGTTTAGTGGTGACCTGGTGGTGCTGGGGCAGTGGTTGAACTCAGTGATCTTAATGGTGTCTTCCAGCCAAAATGATTCTATGATTCTAGCTTCTTCTATGACTAAGGAAAGTCAGGAAGAATTTGGAAAGGGGCAGTGGCATCACACCTGTCAGTGTGCAGTGTTTATGGCATTGAAGGAGGCAAGAGCTTAGTACTGGTCAGAAATTTTCCACCAAAATGTATTTTTCTTAGAGGAAGATTACCCTTTTGTTTTAAAACGGATGGAGTTTTGTGTGAGAGACAGATTTCATCCTCATACTCGGAGTGCGCTGAGTCTGCGAAGGCCATGTGCGTACCTGTCCATCCCAGTCTTCTCCTGCTTCCTAGTACCTGGACTGTAAATCTGAGTTTTAGGTGTTGCACACTCAAGTATTCCCCTTTGTCTGCTGCAGCTCAGACAGTGATAATTTACTCCAGCATCTTCTGGATGATTATTGTAGTGAACAGGAGCTATGCTCTCTCAGGCTGAATAAGGACAGTTGTCCCTCTGGCTTTGCTAGTTTGGAGTAATCTGTTCTTTACCAAATGGAGGGTAGGAAAAAATTGTGAAGCTTTAAAATATGTTAAGGAGTATGGAGAAAACCAGACTTTCTTGTGATCACTGGCAGAGGGATGGTGGGAGTTGATTGTCTGAACAGCAAGAAGAGGAGATAGTGGGCTGGAAGGCAAAAACAAGAAAGCTGTTTGATGCAGTGAAGGAGGGAAAGCTGGTAGAATGATATGTGGAGGGAACAGTGTGTGAGAGTGGGAATAACACATTGGGCCCCAACACTGATTTGAGGGAAGCACAGAAGTGCCAGCTCTCCAGATCAACAACTCAGACAAAACAGAGAACCTTGTCCAGGGTAAGTTTAGACAGAAGCAACCGAGTTCACCTGCATTATGCTTGCAGCCTGAGGAGGAACAGCATGGAATTGAGTATGGCCTGTGAGAGCTCAGAGGGCAGCTCTTGCTAAAAACCTGTCTGAGGGACAAGGGCTGGGGCAGGGCTGCTGGGTTCAGAAAAAGGAGGGTTGAAGAGGGGTGTAAGACCATCAATTAACTTGGAGCATCCTGCACATTGGGTAAGATATAGAGACTTAGAATAGTGTAAAATGGTCAGGAAATAAATCTAGTTGGGAAGGGAATGGGAATGAAATAGCACATGACCTCTGGTAAGTAGGGGAGTGAGAGGATGAGATATCTAGAGAGCAGGCAGAAAGGAGACAGAAGGAGGGGGATTGCCTTTCTAATTATGGGTATCTGTAACTTTCCTGAGATATAATGGGCAGAGGATGACTAACAAATGGCTGAGTCACAGAAACCGTGTGATTGAATGTCTAAATTCAGCTGCTGAGGGGCTTGAATATTCACATGAAAATTGGATATTTTCCTCTAATACTATTCTGGTATGGGTGATCCTAAAGCTCCTAAGGCAAAAAAAACTTTCCAACTGCTGTTTGGAAACATCTAACTCAGTAAATGGGTCAATATTCATGCTGGCAGGCAAGTTTATTACCTGATTCTCCCATTCATGATGGAAAAAGCCACTTTTGGCCAACTAGACAATTGTTTGCCTGTTTTCTACCCATGGAACCATTTGCAGACAACTTTATTTTAATGTTGTTTGTGCCTTCACTGTAGCAATTCGGTGAATGCTGTCGCTTAGAGTCAGAACAATGCTCTGCCAGTCTTTATAAGCCAATTTATTACTATTAACCATCTCCTGCTTGTAGAACTTTCAAATACTTGATGCTTCAGGAAATAAGGAGAACGTGTGGCCTCTGTTTCGAGGTGCTGACTATTGGAAGGCTTTGTTTCTTGCATCATTAATGCTCACGTAAATTGACAAGTGCCACCAGAAGAAGTGACCCACGCCTGCCACTTTTCCTCCCATGTGACCTAGATTGGGGAACCGATGTTGGTTAGAATTATCTGTTGTCCTGGTCACCAGCCGATTAATCAGGTACGATCATGGTTGTCCAAAGTATTTCAAGATAGTATATTTAGGGAAAAGATACAAATGGGGAATACCTCCCACCCCTCAAGAATGGGGTAATTTATTTTCCTGATAGCAATTACTGAAGAAATGCAGGCTGATGGAAACCAGGATTAATGTTCCTCCCCAGCTGAGCTGGAGTTTCCGTGTGCACAGCAGGGAGATTTGGGCAGCAGTGGGCTTTTGTGGGTAGTGTAGATTAATGAAGCTTACCTTCTTCTGACTTGGCAATCTGTAGTTTACATGAGAAAAGTCTGTTGACCCACTTCTCCCTTACCTTTTTGTCACGGGGAAAGGGCAATAAAACAAGCAAGCTGGCTACTGAGGACAAATCTTGAGTAAGCAGGCATTTAGCCTAAGGTCTCAGACATCAGTCCCATGCAAATCCGTGATAAATCAGTGTGACCTGGCTCATGAAGCTGCCTAGGAAATCACCAGCTAAAACCATGATTTTTAAAAGTACACAACTAATTCTCTCTCCATAAAGAAATAGTCCTGACCTCCCCATTCAGCAGCACTTTTCACAGCAGGAGATGGACTTTTGCACAAGGTTTTCCTGGAAGTTCCATACGGATAGAAGGGCATCAAGGAGTTATCTGACTTCTAACCGTTCCTTAGTCGTCTTCTATCCCTTCTTCATGGTAGCCGGAAGGTCTCAGCAGCTGATGCTGTTCTGAAGCAGTGGAGAGGAGGTGGTTCCAATATTGTTTCCTTGTGAAAAGTTTTGCTGTCACAATTCCCTGGATGGCACACAGAGCTCTGGGCTCTGCCTGCACAATGGCTCATTTTAAACATTTCTGTGTAATCAAGAGTGAAGTAAATGTCAGAGATTCAATGTTCTAGATCAGCAGTTTCCAACACTGATACATCTTAATCAAGCAATTAGGTGCCTTTTTTCTTTTTTTTTTTGGTTTGTTTTGTTATTGTTTGCTGTTTTCCACACTGGAGAAGGGAACAGATTTGCTGCTTTGCTCTGATGACTGCTAGCAGCAGTGTTTGTTGTTAACAGAGACATTTACACCTAACCACCAGTTGGCAGGTGTTAACACTTTGTTACTTGCTATTCCCACATGCTGAGGATTGTGGGAAAGCTGTCAAGCTCTCTGTCTTGTGTAATGCTTGGCTTTTACAATACTAACAACAAGAACAAGAAGCTCTGAACAAACGCAGAAGCTCTGTAGGAACTGAAGTGCCAGCAATGGAAACAGCAGGACAGATTCTCAAGGCCTCCTGGTTTCGATGGGAGGTAATATGAGGCTTTGTGGAAAGTCGGAGATATTTCCTTACCTTGGTTCAAAAGAGGATAGATGGAGGTCAAGTGCTTCTTTTTTAACTGGTGATATGGTCTTTAGAAGAAACAAGAATGCGCTGTGTGCGCCTCAACATTTCTAGTCTGATATTTATACTTGGTTATATTCAGGAAAAAAAGGTATGAATACAGCATACAGTCTGAGAAAATAGCGCAGAAAGAGGATAGGAATGTTTTGATTTGTTTGGGGGTGACCACCAAGCAAGAAAAGAGAATTTCTATTACTACAGCCCTTCTGGAGAGCTCAGATGTGGCCAGGGAGAAACAAACAAAAAACCCCCCAAGCGAACAAAAAAACCCCCAAAACAAACAAAGCAACAGCAACAACAAAAAACCCAAACAAAACAAACACCAAACAAACCCACAAACAACCCCCAAAAAAACAAACAAAAAAGACCCTCTCTGAACTATATCAAATATATATATATATAAAAAACCCCTTGTTTCTCTCCTTTACTTGCTGTCATCCACATGCTCACACATACTCTGCCTTTGCAGCTGCAAGGTGACTGTTTTATAGTTAAGTGATCCAAGTGATTGATTTATTACCAATGAAGTGAGGTTTGATTGATTTTATTATTTCTTTTTCTGTTTACATAAAAAAAATAGAGGAGGAGGAGGAGCAGGAGGAACAAGGCAGCTGCAGAGTTGAAGCACAAAGCAGAATCTCACTTAAGTGGGCCACATAGTACAATACTTACATCAGTGATCGGTTTATTTTGCTGCTTTTGATAGGGCTGCACTGCATAATTGCACCCCTTCCCCTGAAAGTGTCATGCTGAGCATTTCTTTACCCAGCAGAATTATGCCTTCAGTGAAGAGGGATTTCATGCATTTGCATTTTGATGGGAGTACTTCAGATGAAAGGGACATGATAGAAGGAGTGATGGTAGATTTTCTTGTTTGTAGGCTATGGCTGGGCCACCCTTTGAGCATGGTTCCAAGTTTGGAGACATTCTCCAGGTCATCTCATGTCCAAACTTAACACTAGCTTTGAGTCAGCTTTACAAAGGGGTAGGAAAGAAAGTTACCCTTGCACTGTGAATAGGCTGGGTTCAGGATAAGGCATTTCTTGAGATACACCCGTGCTGGCTTGAATCTGCCAATGCCCATCCTGTCAAACCTCAGGAAATGTCCCCTGACAGATGGGTTGGCCAAGTTCTTTCCTGGAAAGGTTCCTACTGCATGACAAGAAGCCCTGTGGGATTTGGAGGCGGCTGAGCAGCAGGTTGTTAACAATATGGTTGCACAGTCAGGCTTTAGTGGCCTGCCCCCAGGTCTGTGTTACACAAGGCGGTGTCGACATAGCCTCGAAGTCTCTGAATTGAAGTTGATTTTAATTCCATAGGACAGGTTTGAGATTAGTCAAAAGTTAGGGGCTTAATGCAGGAATCGCTGGATGAAATCCCCTGGGCTATGTTTTTCATTGAGTGGGATCCCAATGGCCCCTTCTGACTTCACAGGTCTGTGAACCACTGCAGTAAGTAGGGTTTTTTTTAATGGAGTGAACATTATTTTCTTGACATGAAAATCATCCCTGTACCTGTGCATTGCTTTAAAAAGCCTTCCTCCTTGCAGAGCCACCTTCTGCAAGCTGGTTCTGAAAGATCTGCCTGCTAAACTTGGGTGTGTGGGGGAGGTACTGGCTTGCATACCTATGCATGGTGGATTTCCTGACTTCAGACTTCTTTGAAAAAAATATTTTCTCATGTTTGCCCACAGGAAACAAGTCAGGGAAGTCACTAATATTGGTAAAATTTGTATGTGGAACAAATATTCACAAACGCATACTGTGTTTAAGCATGATCCTGAAGTTGTTCCTGTGCATATTAAGTGATATTTGTGTCTTTTGAAAAGCCTAGACAGAAAAATCTTGTAGCATTGGGAAGCCACAGTGAAAGTGAGAGGAGGGAAGACCAGTTGTGCAATGAATGGGACTTGGGAAGTGGGTTTGACTTCTGCCACACACCCTCTGATGACTTAATTTGTGCACTGCTTGGTTTTTTTAAGTGGAGACATGTAGTGTGATAGATTTTTGCAGGGCTTGAGAAGCATATGCTGATTGCTTTTGAGGTGCTCAGGTGAAAAGTAGATGATTTAATGCAATGAAATTGTAGGTTTGATTTGAGGGTACAGCTACAGGCTGACAAAAGACAAAGTTAACAGGCAATAAATAAGGAAGTGCTGTCCTGGGACTGGCAATCCATCCTCCCACCTGAAGGCCAGATGTAGCTGTGAGCACAGTCTCATCCACTGCAGCACTGAGCAAAGTGGGTCATCCCATTGACATGATGGTTAACGCCATTTCGCTTTGCAGTGCAACAGGTTGGAAAAGATGCTTGCAATCCTCTCCGTGTTCTGTGTTGAGGGATGAGATCTCCCCGAAACATGGCAGCAGCTTTGCTGTGATCATATGATCTGAATCTGCAGTTGCTATTTTCTGCTTGTACTGTGGAGGTGCCGTGAGGTCTACAGTGAGGACTTGGATATGTCTGGATTGGTCCGTAGGCATACACAGGAGTCAGTTCCTCCCTCAGGGGCTGTCTGTCTGGAGAGACCTGTCACTTAAGCTACTTGGTTATATGAATATCTGAAGGACTAGAGCTGAGCTTCATGGCTTCTCAGCACCTTAGCTGCCTTAGTTTGAGTCGAGTTATCAACATTTTGCAAGGGGATTCATGTTTAATCTGGATTATTTGATCTGCATAAGCAAAACAAGGAAGAAAAGATTTCCTGAATTCCTGGCAGGATTTCTGTTCTTTTTTTTCCCCCTTCTTTATAAACTTAATTTCTTTCTTTCTTTTTTTTTTTTTTTTATTTTTGCTGCTTTTTTTTTTCCCACCCCACCCAGACTTAAACAGTGCCGGGAAATTCTGTACTTACCCAGCTGTGCTGTCTGAGGAAAGCCAAGTTGGTTTTTTTCCATGCATCAGAATCATAATAGTTTGAAATGACTTATTAATTTGCTGAGTTTCCCAGAGAGAAGACATCAGATACTTAACTGATATGCCCCTTGTACTTAGCCAAAAGGCCAAACAAAGGTTAGGACAAGTGGATACACACGACTTCTATATCCAAGTCCTTGAGGATTTCCCATTAGCTAAGTCAGAATTTCTTTTCTTTTTTTTTTTCTTTCAAGCAAAAGTAATTAATGTGGATCAAGTAAAACAAGTTAATTTCTTTTCATTGCAGCCCTCTTTCTGGTGCAAACTCTGGACAGAGAAGCTGCAGCTCTTACCCAAATGTCTGTCTTGCCTGACAAAATAGAGTGATCACCTCCAGTTGGGTCATTGCTTGAGAATGTGTATTATGAAATAGTTTTACACCAAGTTAATTTGTGCGTTAGCAAACAGGTCAAAAAAACATTTCCTTGTGTATAACCACTGCTTCTGTGTTGATGAAAAAAATTGTGTTATGCACGTTTCTGTGTCACTTCACAGCACTGTGACTTTTTTTCTTGCTACTATTAAGCAAAGTCTTAAAACACTGCAGTTCTGTGGGTTAGTACTGTCTTGCTCTGCTAGCAATGGAAAACTGTTTGTTTGGACTGGCAAGAAATACTGTTATTTTATTTACTGTGCTTTTTGATGGGTACATTATATGTTCTGGGCCGTGACAAGTGATTACACAGTATATAATCCCACAGCATTCATGAGGATTGGCACCCAAATCAGGATAGTGAAACCTGTATCAGTAAAAGCATTGTGACCTAGAACTGTTACCTGCGTCCGGAGTTCCCAAAATGCCCAGGCTATGCTTAGGCAACAAGAAATGGTGCACCAAAATAGAACGCGGCATGAGAAAGCCTCCAGGCTGCAATAATATTTCCTCAGCCGCGCTCACTGTTAGGCCCTTCCTGGCAGAGCTGGACCACATCCACAGGTCATGTTGACTTTGTCTGGATTGATGGGGTTTCAGCAGCTGTCCCTTGCTGCTTTCAGGAAGTCAGTTTGGGAGCTGTTAGGTGAAACAGACCTGTAAGTTTAGGAACGAGTGCCAGTGGCTGGCTGTGAGTGGTGGTGTGATTTGTGTCCTGAAGAATGCTATCCAGCAATACACCGTGTGGCCATGCCCATGGCTGGCTGTGTCAGAGGACTCCATAGGAAAAAAAGACTAAATGTGGAATTTGGGGGCAAATTTGGGGCCATTAAGTCTCTAGTTCCCTGGCTCCTCTGACACCATAGAGAGCTCCAGCTCATGTGATACGTAACTTCTGCATCACTGTCCAGCTGTTGCCTTGTGACCATGCAGGTCCCTTTCTGGGATGAGATTGACGTCCACCCTTGCTAATTCTGGTGGCACAAAAGCTGTCCTCCCGTAATGCACTGTTGCTGTGTTGTAGCTTTCAGAAAGGTATCAGAGAAGAAGAAATGGTACAGGGGTCTGGATGTCCCCGGAATAGTGAAACCTGCTGTACCTACAACAATGCCTAAGAAATCTCTCCCTTTTCCCTGGGTTGGTTTATATCTTACCTGCATTTCACTGCCAGACTGGTGGGGAGCTGACAGAGAGTATTCTCATGGGAAACAGGTTTTTTTCAAGCAGCAAGTCTGAGCTGTGGGACTTGGTGAGTCAAGGAATGGTCTTCTCTCGTCAAAAAGTCACTCCTGGAGTACAACTGTTTTGCAGACCTTTGATTATGTAGTAATTAATTCTGTAGATTTTTGACTAGTTGGAGCCTAGGTGGCAAATAGTTGGATCCAGGTGGTAACTGGTACAAATAGCAGAAAGTGAACAGCAACTTTGCTGCTGCTTTTTTTTTTTTTTTTTTAACTTGGGAACTTAAAAATTCCAATCTTGCTGCATTAAACTAAGTCATGCAGAAATGCTCCAGCTGTTCTTTGCGTTGTGGAAGCCAAATTCAGCATTTTGATGGGGGTTTTTTATTTTGTTTTTGAGAGACCAGTTGTTAAACTATTTGATGTGTTAAGTAATAAAATCTTACCTGTGCTATCCTTCCATTTATTTGGATTTTCCTAGCTAGCTTATTTAAGGTGGACTCCTTTTAGCTCATTATGCGAAATACCAAGTTCACCAGGAGGTAAACTGACCAGCCTTCTTTGCAAACTGGGACGTCCAGTTGCACTGGTGGACTATTAGCCTTTTAGGATTACTCTTCTCCTTCACTGAATGCTCTGATGGCAGCTGAACTCATGGGATTTTTGGCCAAAGGTGGTAGAACACATCAACAGATAATTTCTGTAGTATGTTTTCTGTTTTAAAAAGAGCTTTATTTGCTACTATGTGGGGAACCCTTCTCAGCCTCCTCCATTTGAAGGAAGATGGAATTCTGGACTTAATGCTCTGAGGGAGAATCCACTGAAGTATTTTTTTCAATATTATTATTTTGGAAAATGTCCTGTTTTTCATGGAAATTTTCAGGTATGACCTTGCTCTGAAGT